>PNEQ01010292.1:0-21221 GCA_003012365.1 Medauroidea extradentata | reverse complement strand
GTGGAGAGAGACAGTGATTGCGCGGCATTTAATATTCCAATTAGTTGCCGGGGCTCCGTGCGCGCGACCGTATTGCTTAAGAGCCATACCGACGAATCGACATAAGTATCGGTCCGCCCCGAGAGGACAGCAACGACGTGCTACCCGGACAAAAAGACTTGCAACTCTTTCATTATCTAGTAACATAGTATCCAGAACTCGCACACAGCAACCATAGACGACTAAACACCCGCAGAAACAGTTAATAAATAAATATATTTAAAAAATAAAAAACAAAACGTACGTCGTAAGTTACATTGGATATGTGACTTTATAGACCAGTAAAGTGCCTTGAATTCAGCCAAGCAGACAACAAAAACATATTGATTCTTCGACCTGGAGAGTTACATATTATTATGGCTCAACTGAGAACCATGAGCCAATACATCGACGGGACAGGAATACCAGAGTTGTGGGACGAGTCAAACATATATGACATTGCAACTGTTAAACAAATCTTGGAAGGTAGGCATATACGGAGAGGACTAGAGGCTCATAGAGTTATGCTGAAATCACTTTTTGCTCTGTACCAAGATAAATTTTTTGATCAATTTCCAGAAGTGAAGCAATTTTTTTGTTCTAAGATGAATGTTCTAAGTAAAGCGTTCAGTAATGAGATATTAAAACAGCTCACGAAGATCTCGTGTCAAGATGTAGTAGTTGCTTGGTGACAGATTACTAAGGTAACAAATGAAAGTGCGTCTGATATGAGCAGTACACATGAAGTGGCTGATGCAAAGATAATTTTGCATTTCATAGAAGCAAAAAATGCCGGAGTATCCGAATTATACATGTTTTCTCCTGACACAGACATCCTTGTTCTTGCTTTGAGCAAATATACATCACTCCCGCAAAATATAAAGTTTATCACGGGAAGCGGAAAGAGGAACCGAACTATACCACTTCTAAGAATACACAGAGAATGAGGGAAATATAAAAGCTGAAGCACTTGTGGGCTTACACTCCATATCAGGAGCTGACATCACTGGTTTATTTTCACAAAAAAGGTTAATTAAGTTTGTGGAAGCCATTCATGACCGCAGACAATAATGTCCTATATGCATTGGCTAACCTTAGTAAAACTGAAGAAGTATCTGATGACGTAATGATGGATATTGAGAGATTACTATGAAAAGTGTACGTGCCTAGTACAAGTATTACTACAATTTGAGAGTTGAGATGGTGGCTTTTTTCACAAAAGTAAGTGGTAGGTGAAAATCACCCTCCAACGAGATCTTCACTAAGACTGGCTGTATTGAGGGCACACTTACTGGCAATGTAATGGCATCAGTGTGACCAACGACATCCAAGTTTACCAAATCCCACACAGTTCAGGTGGCAGCATGAGGATGGTCGGCATAACGTGCGACAATACTCCAGCCCCTCAGGCAATACTTGAGCTCATTAAGTGCAGCTGTGTCAAAACTAGATGTCAAAGTGTTCGTTGCAAGTGTTCAACAAATAGCCTCCCCTGCACAGAAATATGTAGTTGTGGTGGGGATGAAGACTTATGTGGTAACAGTGTGAACTGTGAAACATTCATATTCGAAAATGATGATGAATTTGGAGGTGGTTTTTATTAAATGTGAAATCATATCATAAAATATTCATATGGGATATATTACTGTTTTTAAACTGTGACTTGATGAGCATGTGTTACTTCATTTGAGACAATTTGACAAAACAATGACTGGATTAAATTAGTTTTCATTTATTTAATATTTAATGTCGTACATACAAAATAAAACCTAAATTGTTTAAATTTTAACGATTTCATACAAAAGCAAAAGAAATATATACAAATTAAAAAAATTGGTTAGTAATAATAATGCCACTTCATATTTATACTGTTTTCTTTTTTATGCAAATAAGTTCTAGTTATGTTTTACTAAGTAATATAAATAGTAATTAAGTATGCACTTGCAGGGATAATAGTGTACATAAACTAAAAACAAACTGCCTGAGGATTAAACGAATCAAAACGAACAAATTGTCTAATAAGGATTGATAGTTAAACATACACTTTCTCGGATTATTTCGCTTTAAATGCTGCAGTTAATCAAAACAATATCCTTGTGTAGTATATCAAATTAAAGCTTTAAAAATTATCTTTAACTTTCAATAGGACTGTTATTGCCCATTTCTGCTTTGCTTTTACACAGGTAGAAAATATTTAAAAATAAAATTCTTAAAATTTAACTTTTTAAGATTTGTGGGGAAACTATACAGTTTATGACGAATTTTGTAAAGGAATAAATTTACGTGCGTTAGAAGAGCTCTCTGATAAAAGAAACAAAATGAAAATCGGATAAAGTATATCAAAGATACAACCCATTTTATGAATGCAACTGTGGCCATTTTGAAATGGCCGCCATTTTGAAATGACTTCAGTGTGAAAGTGGCACCAAGGCATTTCGGTAACCCGGGACATATAGGAACACAATAAAATATATCTCTTGCTTTCTTCATGAAGGAGCATACGGGCACCAATTTTCAGTCCTAAAGTCCTGGACTATCGCTTGGAGGACGGGTTAGCGACGACGGCAGTGCAATCAGGTTAGGGGTTGCAGAAGACAAGGGCCTCAGCGATTCTCCCCACCGGCACTGAAGTGTGTCAATATAACGTAATGTATCGGGGGAAAAGGGGTCTGTCTCCTTCAAGCCTTTCAGCCATCACCACCTCGCCAGGCTGGTCCTGGGTCGAGACCCACGACGTGCCGCCGTCCGTCGATAGCCGACACAATCATCATCAGCCTCCGGCATCGTGCTAACGGTGAGGTCTAAGGTGTCCAAAAGGGTCACCCATCATAGAGTAGAACAACATAAATATTTAAACAGCTGCCCCCCTCCTAAAAAAAATTATGTAGTACAGCCGTGTAGTATTTGTAACTAACTTGTGTTGAGTAAAGCCACCGTAATTATATTAAAACATATTTCATTTAACCGTAACCCTCACTCTTAACTTAACCACATTACAAGTTTCAGTATAAAATGCCCACCTCTGACTACAGCCACCCAACCACTATAAATCATGTGTAAAACCAACTAAAATACCAGTTTTACAACAAAACTGACAGAGGACGTATTCAGTCATATTATATTATTCTGGTACTTAATATGGTGTCGCGTTTTGACTTTCATAGACATATGACAAATATTTAGGAAATAATCGAGAACTATGCTTAAAAACTGACAGAGCATGTATTTAGTCATATCAACTTATTTTCGGTCTTAAATGTGTGTGCGTTTTAAATTTCCTGGACGTGTGTCAAATAGTTTGTGAATAATCGAGGAGTATGCTTAAAAACTGGCATAAGTTGTATTTAGTCATATTAACTTATTCTGGTACTTATTATGTTTTTTGTTTTGAATTTCATAGACTTGAGAGAAATTGCTTGGAAATAATTGAGAACTATGCTTAAAAACTGACAGAGCGCGTATTTAGTCGTGCTAACTTATTCTATGACTTAATATGTTTTTGCATTTTGAATTTGATAAACATATGACTAGTAGTTTGGAAATAATAGAGAACTATGCTTAAAAACTACAGTGCACATTTAGTCATACCAACTTATTCTAGGACTAAATATTTCTTTTTTTTTTTGCATTTCAAATTTCATAAGCATATGACTAATAGTTTGAAAATAATCGGTAACATTACTCAGAAATTGTCAGAGCGTGTACCGTATTTAGTCATGTAAACTTATTCTTGGTCTTAATAAGTGTCTGTATTTTGAATCTCATAGACATACGTCAAATAGTTTGGAAGTAATCGGTAACAACGATTAGAAACTGACAGAGGTCGTGTATATAAACTGATATATGATACAATTAAACGTTATATACGTTGGTGCTTGCGGGAAAATCTATTAATTTTTTAAAACTTGCTATGCGTACCTAAATAACTATGCTTTATGATATATCTATTTTTAGGAAATTATTTATTTATCAAACATATTGAGACTTATATGCTGTAAGGAATAATTTATCTAAAATCTTATTAAGTAACTATGATAATAGGAATATTCATTTAAGGAAAAAAGTTTTAATATAAAATTGTATCAAGAAGTCTCTGCTATAAGAAATAAAATTGTATGGAATTGTATTAGCATATTAAATTAAAACTGATCGTTTATCCACTACAAAAATGTTATTTTTATATATACCACTGTGGTGAAACTTATTTCACCTTGTCACTCATATCTGTGAAATGTTATGTAGAACAATGAAAAGATTGAGTCTTTCATGTAAGGATAGTAACGTTTTGCGAATTAAAGCGTTCCAAACGAAGGTCTATTTTCATTTCAATTTAATTCGCAAAACAATCTCATAATTCAAAATGGATAAGTTATTACACCCAGAAAGGTTTGATGCTGATCCGAGTTGCAGCAATGCTTCCAAACAATGGCTACACTGGCACAAGTAATTTTCCAATTTCATGAATTCTTACTGTGATTTGAAAGAAGTAGGTAAGCTTGATCTTTTGACAAACTATGTCTCCCCATTTGTATATGAGCACATAGCTGATTGTAGTTCCTACGATGTTGCTATAGCAATTTTACAGGCATTGTATGTAAAGCCTAAAAATTAAGTTTTTTCTAGACATATGCTTGCTAATAGGAAACAAGAAATGGGCGAATCTTTAGATCAGTACTTCCAGATATTGAAACAGTTTAGTAAAAATTGTAATTTCCGAGTAGTATCGTCAGATGAATGCTGTAATGAAAGCATAAGAGATGCATGTATTGCTGGGCTACAGTCTGCTTATATTAGACAACGCCTCCTAGAAAACAGTATGCTTGATCCCCAAATTGCTTTTAACTAAGCTAGGGCATTGGAAATGGCTCAGAAAAATTCTGAATTCTTTCTTCGACCTGCGACCTTTCTAAATGCTGCTGCTTCTCATAAGGAAAATCCTGAATGTTTTTCTGAACCAGCGAACACTATAAACGCTGCAGCTACTCAGAGAGAATTTGAAGGTAGGCATGTTTGTAACGGCTCGCATATAACTCAGTCATCTTCAACTGTAAAATATGTGAAATGTTTCTTTTGTGGCAACAGTAGACACCCAAGAGAGAAATGTTCTGCTAGCAATGCAAAATGATACAAGTGTGGAAAGAAAGGCCACTTCTCAAAAGTACGTTAGTAATCTATTACCTCTTCTTCAGCAACGATTTCTACAATTGCAAGTACCACTGCGGCTTCTTCTCCATCTTGTCTTTCTAGATCAACCATAACTGTCAAAATAAATGACATATGCGTGAGCGCTTTAGTAGACATGGGTAGTTCAGAGAGTTTTCTGAATCAAGAAATCGTAAATAAATGTAATCTAGAAGTAAGTCCTGCAACAGGAGAGGTTTCGATGGCTACCACCTCGCTATACTCAAGCATTTTTGGATACTGTACAGTCTAATGGAAGGAATTATTGAACCTAGTCGGTCTCCATGGCACGCCCAAATAGTTGTGACTGGAATTGAAAATCACAAGAAAAGGATGGTGATTGATTATTCACAGACAATAAACCGTTTCACATTACTTGATGGCTACCCACTGCCAAGAATTGAAGACATTGTGAACAAAGTTGAAACTTTTCATGTGTTCAGTACTTTAGATCTACGCAGGGCTTATCACCAGATTACCATTAAAGATTAAGAAAAGTCCTATGCCACATTTCTAGCTTGCGGCAAACTCTACCAGTTTCGAAGCATTCCATTTGGAGTTACAAACGGAGTTGCTAGCATTCAATTGGTTATTGACAACATTATTCAACAAGAATGTCTGGAAGACATTTTGCTTATATCGATAATGTAACTGTGTGAGTCTGAGATCAAGTAAAGCACGAAAAAATCTTCAAAGAATTCTGGAAACGGTTCGCAAGTGTAATCTAACTCTAATGAGGAAAAATGTGTCTACTCTGTTGAAACAATAAACCTGCTGGGTTATACAATAGGACAGGGTACAAACCTGACCCTGAAAAACTTCCACCATTGTTATCCCTTGCTCCGCCTCGTGACATTTCTTCATTGCGCAGAGCAGTTGGCAAGTTTTCTCACTATTCTAAATGGGTTCCACGGTTCTCTGACAAGATTTACCCTCTCGCACATTGCAAATCTTTTCCCCTCCCAAAGGAAGCATTGGATGCTTTCGACATTCTAAAAGTTGAAGTTGCGAATTCAGTAGTGCCAGCTATAGATGACAATATTCCTTTCGTCGTGGAAACGGATGCATCTGACCATTCCATCGCGGCTGTACTTAATCAAAATGGGAGGAGACCTGTTGCATTCCTCTCAAGAATGCTATCCAAGGTTGAATAGAGACATTCGTCAGTTGAAAAGGAGGCATATGCTATAGTGGAAGCCCTAAAGAAATGGAGGCATATTTTGTTAGGACACCACTTCAAACTTGTAACTGATCAGAAGTCGGTCTCATTTATGTTTGACAATACGAATGCAAGCAAAATAAAAAAATATAAAATCATAAGATGCCGTATAGAGTTGTCTTGCTTCAGCTATGGTATTGTATATCGTACTGGTAAAGAAAATACAGTTGCAGATACTCTATCAAGGATCTGTGGTTCTGCCTCTGGAAGCCCTTTACTAGATCTTCATAGTTCTCTATGCCATCCTGATGTGACCTGCATGGCTAAATTGTGAGATGCCGAAATTTACCATATTGACATATGACATCTTTTTGTCTCACATGCGCTGAATTAAAACCTAGATTCTGTCCAGAATATTCTGGTAAACTTATTAAGGCCACCAGTCACTTTGAAAGACTAAACATTGACTTCAAAGGTCCATTTCCTTGAAGTTCCAAAAATCGCTACATGCTGACAGTAGTAGACGAATACTCTTGGTTTCCTTTTGCTTTTACGTGTACTGATATGACAGCATCTGCTGTTATCAGTTGCTTGTGACAACTATTTACTATCTTTAGGATGCCTGCCTATATACATTCGGAACAGGGCTCTTCATTCGTGTCACAGGAGCTGAGAACCTTCCTACATTCAAGGGGAATTGCCACCAGCCGTACTTCTGGTTAGAATCCTCGAGGCAACGGACAGGTCGAAAGATACCATGGTATTATTTGGAAACCAGTACTGCTGGCTCTGAAATCAAAAGAAATGAAAACAACTGAATGAGAAGCTGTACTATCCGATGCATTACACTCAATTCGTTCCCTTCTTTGCACAGCTACTAATTTTACTCCACATGAGCGAATGTTCAACTATCCTAGAAGATCTGTCAGTGGCATTTCCATTCCTACTTGATTGGCTTTTCCAGGAACGACAGGTCCGGCAGAGCAAATATGATCCCATCGTTGAGGAAGTAGAGTTGATAGAGGCTAATGAACATGTTAAGCTTCCGGATGGCAAAGAAACAACTGTATCTATACGTCATCTAGCTCCAAGAAGAAAATTTTACTCAGCAACATACTGGAGTACGAAGTCAGATTGGTCGAGATACGAAGTTGGAGCTGAATATAGGAGATCATCCTTCAAACATTCCAAACGAAGTTGTTCCAAAAGGAACATTTACAAGAACTGAAGTTGCCTCAGAGAGAATACCAGAGGGGGCCGACATCACTCCCTTCGGGGTACAAGAGGAAGCTTGCATCACTCCAGTTCGGCGTTCTAGTCAAAACAAATGTTCCCCTAATTATTTGTCAGACTATTGCCAATTTCAAAATAACAAGGGGTGAATGTGGTGAAACTTATTTCTCCTTGTCACTCATATCTGTGATCTGTTATGTAGAACAACGAAACGATTGAGTCTTTTATGTAAGGATAGTAATATTTTGCGAATTAAAGCCTTGCAAACGAAGGTCTATTTTAATTTCAACACCATTTAATCCAGCTGCAGTACTAATACATTCGCAGCTCAGTCGACTAGATCGCACGCCATACTTACTGACACAAAGGTTGAAAGATCGAATCCCACACCCGGCGAAATAAATAAAAAATTAATTCTATAAAAAAATCATAAGGATTACTCTCCCATATGCAAACACAAGCAGCTTCGCTCTTAACAGAAACAGCGACACTAATGCACTCTAGCAGACAACTGTGTAAATAGACATGGCGACACCAGCGCTGCCTGGCAGTCGACGAAGTAAAGAAAGTGCGACACCAGCGCTGCCTACCTGCCAACTATGGAAACATGACGTCACATACGATGTAAACGACACCAGATGGCGACAAATAAAAAATATAAAAAAATCAATAAACAAAATTAAAAAAAAAAAATGAAAATTGCAAAAATGAAAATTGCAAACGGTCAAGGTCATAACCAAGATGGCCATCGTGAAGCAATCCAAGATGGCCGCCAACATGCCCACCATGACGTAATCAAAGATGGCGGCCAGTGAACCTGGCACCTACCACCCCCACCCCTGTCTTGGAACAAACAAAACCATTCTATTACAGTCTCCCAAACAGCTGCTTTATTTTCAGCACAATGGTAGTACAAGTATATATACAACATTTGTCTCGTACAGTCTCCGATACAGCATTCAGCACTAAGAGATTACGAACCAGACATACAACATTCATAGCGAAACTGACTCAGTGGACATACTACATTATGTGCTCCAATCTAGTGGTCTCAAATCTCTGATACACAATGTCTCATACATTTAAACGTTACCAGAAAGAGACACCATAACATTGTCGCTATTTGACCAAAGGGTCATCGCGATGTTCGACAACAAGAAATACAATTAATACAGTCATGCAATAACACACTAAGAAAACCTGTCTCAAACGTACTTTAGCCTGAAGGAAATTTCTTTTAAGACGGCGATCGAAAGAGCAATTTATAAAATAGACACTACAAAATAACCACTACTCTAGACACATGATGGCAGCTGCAACTCTACTACTATTACTGGAGCAATGAACTTACACGTTTGCAAGAACTAAACCAACGAAGAAATGAACGAGTGGCCCAACACACGCACACGACTTAAACAACTGTGCAGGCATGGAGAAAAGCATACCCACACAACATGTTAGCTTACTGAAAGACTTGCATTTGACGTGCAGTTATAAACTTGCTTCGGTAGGCTTACTGCAAGCCTTGCATTTCACTTAAGCTTTTATGCTGGCGTAGGTATTATTTAGCTTGCAAGTGTATTTAAGAAAAATGCTTGCAGTTAAACTTCTTGTAAGCTTGTGTTATGCTTGATTGCTTACAAGTTAACCTTAAATAATCTTTAGTGTGTAAGCTTGCAAAACTATAAAAAAGTGTCAACTAGGCAACTTGCAGCAAACTTGCTGCAAGCCTGCTTGCCAGCTTACATTTCACTTGATTTTGGCTTGCCATAGCAAGCTTACTCACGAGACTTGTTGCAAGCCTGAATAAAGCTTGCAGCAAGTTTATATTTCACTTTAATTTAACTTGCCATAGCAAGCTTGCTCAGAACTCTTGCTGCAAGCCTGAACCAAGCTTGCGACAAAGGTGTATTTAACTTTAATTACACTTACATAGCAAGGCTGGTCATGTGATAAGCTGCAAGCATCCTGTCCCCTATACTAAGCTGATATTGCATTGAAATTTTCCTTAGCAATCTTAACTCATGAAATATTTTCTGTGCCATCAATAATGATCGAACTTGAGGTTCAAACTGAACTTTGTAAATGAAAAAGCGCTTTAAAAAGTAACACTGTTTCATATGCTACCTAAAACAACTATTACAATATTATGTACAACTACAAGTAAACTGATATCCTTACCATTGTTAGTAAATTCATAAACATCAGCATTTCCATAACAAAGTTCGTTATCTTACAACCGACTCTCTCTACTACACCACTTAAGTATTCGCAATAGTCCAGTGGTTAGCATACATGCTTTGAAAGCAAGGGGTCAGTGGTTCCAATCTTGGCACAGGAGACGAAATTTAATGTATAGTAATTAACATCACAAGTCGATGAACAAGCAATATTTAAGATGTAAATTTGAATGATTGTGAAAATATTGCAGAAAATAACATTTTGATTTATTCTTCAGGCTGGCAAATTAAGTTTGCAGCAGTTTTGCAAATTAAGCTTGCAGCAAGTTAGAAATGTGTAAACTAGGCAACTTACAGCAGGCTTATAACAAGTTTATTGGCTTGCATTTCATGCTTGCTGCAAGGTTGCCGGCTTGCATTGGCAAGCTTGCTACAAGCTTGTAGCAAGTTTTTTCTGCTGTCTGGGTAGGGGGTGGGGGTTGGGAGAAACAAGACATCAGAGGTTAACAAGCAAAAGCAATGATGTCGCGTACCTAGCAAGATAAAAAAAATGTAAAATCGATGTAAGTTCTAATAAATACAGCCGTGCACCACCGTCGCAACACACTGAGCCCCACATGGTGCAATATAAGAAATAAAAATTAACAGACTTTGGTTCTACTGAAATAAGTGCCGTGTTTATAAATTAAACCATAATTACATTTTGTGCACATAAGGGCCGGCCTTGCGACTTGAAAACTAACAAAACTCTTCACACTCTTTAGCTCCGTCTACAACAGGAAGCCAGGAGATAACCCTGCGCACCAGTTTTCCTTGTTCAGTAGATGGTGCGAGAGTATAGTTTTCCTTGTCGAAATGGGTACAACCCAGTGTATTAGATTTCCAGAGATGATTTAAATAGAATAAAATATATTCCTTTTATTTTGTATAATTGAAAATTAAAGTATTTGACATAAATTAATCATTTTAACTACAGCAGAAGTAATTTGTAAATGTTTCATTAGTTTTCTTTACCACGAGTGATTGGCGCTTTTTATTTGAAGTATATATACAATTATTTAAACATAAATTAAATGGGAAAATTGCCCTCAGACTGTGATTCCTATGTGCGATGTGCGGAATGGTCATAGCATCCCTATATGCTGTTAATGGGTAATGTTACCAGTATTTTCTCAAAATATCTATCCTATTTCAGGTTCCTTCCCTCTCTACAAGTATGTCACATTGCCGAATATGAGCTGCCTCTATAAGCAGAGTCTAATCATAAATGATACATTTTGCAAAAAAAAAAAATATAGGAAAGGACACATGCTGAGGAACTAGGGTAGGTATTTTGCTATTTTTTAGTCCTAACCCAAATATTAATATTTTGTTTTAATTAATAAGGTCAACAAGTGTTAGAAATGTTAAACAGACATTATGTTGGTTATATATGTCATGTGGTAATTGATTTGTTCGAGAATAAAAACTTTACTCCACTATCACAATATAACTGTTAATAAAAATTAAATGAAATAAAAAAATTGGGATGACATAAAACTTTATTAATTTAACACAGCCGTTTGTGGATTTAGTGTTTTAAATACATGTGAAAATACTCACAAGTTTGAAATAGAATTTCATGGTATAATAATTAATTTGAAGGTCTAATATCTCGAAAAAAAAGTTTATTAAATATAAATACAAGAAATATTGTGTAGTTAATTACGAATAATAACATTTCATGACATGTATTTGTAACTTTTTAAATGTGTCCTTATTTAGTAGATTATTGTGTTAGTTCTATGACAAGAAATTTTTAATGTATATTTTATCGTTTCCAGGGTGGACTTTTTTCCCCTCCTATAGTAAATAAAATAATTATTTATTTTGTTTTTTAAACTTTTATAATCATTATTTTGTTTAAGAAATTTAATAAATATATTTTTAATTGTATTAAATTTCCAGAGAGGAGTTTCCTCCCCAATGAGTAAATACTGTAACAAATAAAACATGCATATTTTTATATTAAATAAAGTAGTGGAAATATTTTCAAGCCAAATTACTAAATTTAAACGAATAAATTGAGCCGAAATATATACAAGCCAATTTCCTAAATTTAAACGAAAAAACTTGATGAAAATAGGTGTTAGTCCTACACTTGCATCTACTCTTACATTATTAGTACTGTTATCTGTACCTTATGGTATGATAGTGGTCTTCCTGGGGCTGAGTGCCATGTCGCAAAATAGCCCTGCTCAGCCCACGAGACACGCAACTCCTGCTTACATGCATACAACCTATGGTGTGTATTTGTCTTGAGACACACGCGATGTTTCTATGCTACACATTAGCAGCTAATGCATGCCGGGAGTCCCACAGGCTGAGGCAGGACTCATGCTGGTGTGGCAGAGTGGAGCATCTCACCTCACAAATATTCAGTCTCAATGATTTTGTATCGAAAAACTACTTCACAATGCAAACTGTGCCATTTTTTGTATTCATGTTTTATTATCATTCTGATATACCGATGGTACGAATCGTTGAAATCTAGTATTCTTAGAATGGTGCTGTGTGAGTTATGGCAACCTGAAGGAAATGTACTGGCAACCCTGTATCCAACAATTCAGTAAAACCTGCCACAGCACAGCATGTTGCGGCAAAATAGTATTATTCTAGTGTAACATTCAGGAAATGTGTCTAAGTTCCTGTTCTCTAAAGGAAATAGTTATTAAATATATATTAAAATATTCACTACTAGCATAATACGTCAATTTGAAAGCAGCTGAGGATTTGGAACTCACCTAGCATCATCCAGTTTGGCGACAGAATAGACGATGTTGCTGCAGCCCAACTCACATTTGCAGACCAGTTGACGCCACATACTCTCTGTAAAACACACAACACCATATATGCAACATTATTTAACTGATTTATGTAGCAATCTATTAAGCATTCCCTATAGCATTCTACAGCCAAAGTTTTATTTATATAACTGATCAAATCACTTTTAATTCCACAATACGTCTATTTTTCAGAGATGTCAAACATTTTTCGCGCTGTAAATTGACCGGATATCGATACAAAATCACTAATGAATTCTGAGTGGGTTTGGAACGATTTTTTTCCTAGCTGAAATTCATTTTAAGATAGCTGTGTGAAATGCAGCAGAGTAAAGGATAGGGCGTTTTTTTTATAAAGTCAACGGGTTACCAGTCAAACTGACATTTAACAATTAGTAGGACTCAATTAAAAAATAAAACATTTGTTAATTATAAATTCTAAGCCGTTATAAACAAGAGAAACTCCGGAAAGTATACGAACACATCTAGACAGCATGCAAGCTTGTTCACATTTCACTTGAATTTGATATGCATTACAAGTTAGCCCAGGACTTTCACTGCAAGTCTGAATCAAGCATGTGGCAGAATTCAACTTGCATTATGATATTTGACACTCGAAGCATACTCATGTGGCGTACTGTAAGCATGTATTAAGCTTGCAACAATGTAGTATTTCACATTAATTTGACTTTTACAGCAAGTTAGCTCACTTGACACACTGCAACCCTTCTGTCTCCTGTAGTCTTCTTGTATACCATTCAAATTCGATTTAAAGGCAGCTTCTCACTGTCTGGTTTTGTTCCGATTATTATTTTTTTATTTATATGTTAACCAATGGTTAGCAGTACTTTGTTTCTCATATACTGATTATGGTTAATCAGTGGGCTAGTAGTCGATAACCATTGGTTAAGTTAAACACAAGAAAACAGCACTAAACCAAAGTCTAGGTTGCAACATTATACTGACAAAACAAGCAAAATCACGAAAACTCAATCTGACGTACGATACAACGCAAAGTTGTTTTAGTGGAAATCTAACATCCTAGTGCATTACGGGTGATTAAGTTAAAATTATTTAGTAAAATCGGAAATGTATTTAAAAAAGGATACCTTGAAAATAGAATCCCTAGAGGTTATAATAAATCCCCGAGCAATAAAGTCAGACATTAGAAGAAAGTTCCAGAAGCAATAACTTATGATGCCAGTAGTAGGAAAAGGTGGAATCTGGCTGTGGATCAGTGGGTCAGTCTGCCATCTTCGATTATATCACGGCAGCCATTTTGTGTCAATCCATCGCTATTTTGGATCAATCCACCACCATCTTGGGTCAATTCGTCATGCTGTCCACCACCTTGGGTTAATCCAGCATGCCATCCGCCATATTGTATCAATTCGTTATCGTCTACGCCATCATGGATCAATGGTGTATTTTTCTGACACTCAAGCCTTCAATGGGCTGGTGTCTTTTTCGACACCTAACCTTCAACAGCCCGGAGTCTAATCCGACACTCAACCTTCAACGGCTCGGTATCTTTCCCGACATTCAGCCTTCAACCGCCCTGTGTCTTTTCCGAAACTCAGCCTTCAACTGCTCAGTGTCTTTTCCGACACTCAGCCTTCAATGGCCCGGAGTCTTTTACGAAACTCAACCTTCAACGGCCTGGAGCCTTTTCTGACACTCAACCTTCAACGGCCCGGTGCCCTTTCCGATACTCAGCCGTCAATGTTTAGATGTATTTTACAACACTCAGCCATCACCAACCTGCTGCTTTTATAACACCATCCCTCCATCTTCTTTGCTAACGGCAAGACATCTATTTGATATCTTACGGTAGCTGTCTAGGCCATTAGTTTTGGTATTGTGAAAGTCATCCAGCTGTTGCTGGTACTGTGTCCTGAAATACATCCAACTGCTACCAGTCTGGTATCCTGAAATACATCCAACCACTACCAGTCTGGTGTCCTGAAAGATATCCACCTGGTACTTTTCTGGTGTCCCAAATTATATCCGGCAGTTGGCTGTCCAGTGTCCTGAAAGACATCCAGCAATCCCCGGTGCAGTGCCTGTAAAGACTTCAAGCCTTCATCGGGCTCGTGTCCTGAAAGACATATAACCGCAGTTGACCTGATATATTTTCGATGTCTTGCCAGAATCAGCAAGGTGTCTTTCTGACTTGACAGCCAACTGTTTGCCGCTGGTCCAAAAGACATCGGCTGGACTCCGGCAAAAGACATCGGCTCGCTATCTACTTTTACAGCTAGCCGGAGTCGGCCCGATTCCGGTTTGTAATCGTTGTGTTTGCTGGGTACGTAGATAGCATCTTGAATCTAGTTGCAAATTGTTTAAATTACTCACTACATTTTACAAAAATGGAAACTATGGTGCTATTTCCATGAAGAGGTTAAAAAACTAGAGTAGCCCAAGAGTGACTACATCCTAAGTTGAAAGTAGTCTGTGTTACTCACGTAAAACACATAAAGACACTCTCGCCAAGAAACATGTCTGGCGGCACAAGATAGTAACATCTAATGGCGGCAAACCAACGCCGCTTAAATCCGTGTACAGGTACATGAGGTTTTAAATCTCTCAAGAGATGGTACGCGAGTGTCGAAATGGCAAAAACGGCCTACGTTACTGGATGTAAAACGGATTAAACTAGTTAAGACTGACTCTACTAGCACAGGAAGAAGTACTTTCAGACGAACAGAACAGGGGTGGGGAATCATACAAGGTACAAAGTAAGTGTCGCTAAGTGCGGCATAGCTGCGTGAACAGCGGAAGTTATCATTACATGCGGCGTGAATTAATACTCCAGAGACGTGAAGCTAGATGTGAGAGCCCTGGCCTAGGCTGTCAAGCCACTGGCAAGACAGGCCCGTATGCATGTATGGCCAAAATAATTGAGAAAATAAATTTTTTAAATTCCCCAAAAAGCTACAAACACTTTATATGGTAGTAAAATTACAATGTAAATTGCACTGAAAACTTGTTTTCCTTTAACAAACGATTGAATAAATATAATATGAAAATATTAAGTTTTAAAAAAATAAGTAAATTAGAGACAAATTAAAGACTGAACGCTGTAACACTGACATCTGAAAACTGGCCAATGGGCAGCAATGCTAACCTCTCACAAGAAAAACTACAATACTAATATCTGAAACCAGCCATCAAGACTGCAGCGCTAACCTCTCAAATCTGGCCATTAAGACTGTAACACTAACCTCTCAAATCTGGCCACTAAGAGAGATTTTGGTCAGCGCTTAACATCGAGGTCTTTAGCGTTGTTGGGGGGGGGGGACATGATGTATAGAGCAGTGCTGGAATAAAAGGGCGTAGGAAATGGGAGTGCTCCGAGAAAACCCGCCAACCAGCAGCATCGTGTGGCACAATTCCTACATGCGAAAATCCAGGACCGACCCCACCAGAAATTGAACCCAGATCACCTTGTTGGGAGGCGACAGGTCTGACCCCTCGGTCACCGCAGCCCCTCTGGTAATTAAGACCGTAACACTAACCTCTCAAAACTGGCCATCAAGACTGCAACACTAACTTCTCAAAACTGGCCACTATGACTGTAACACTAACTTCTTAAAACTGGCCATCAAGACTGCAACATTTACCTCTTAAAGCTTGCCGTTAAGACTGCAACATTAATATGTCAAAACAGGCCATTAAAATTGTAACACTAACCTCTCAAAACTGGCCATCAAGACTGCAACACTAACTTCTCAAAACTGGCCACTAAGACAGCAACATTAATCTCTCAAAACTGGCCATCAAGAATGCAACACTAACTTCTCAAAACTGGCCATTAAGACAGCAACATTAATCTCTCAAAACTGGCCATCAAGACTGCAACATTAACCTCTCAAATCTGGCAACTAAGGCAGCAACACTAATCTCTCAAATCTAGCAAATGAGACAGCAACACTAAATAATCTAGTTTATTATCAATAATCGGACGGGACTGTGCAAAAATATACCAAACATTTGACATCTCCGAGGCAATAAAAACCAGTTCAATTTCGGATGTGTTTGATCAGCACTTCGCACCGGCGAAGGATGTCATCACGAGAGATTGGTGTTTGTCGTAGCTCGCCAAGAATAGGAGCAGTAGAAGAGCCGTTAACAGAAACACCAGGAAGGCCAGTGAAATTTCAAGAGAAGCATTTTTACAGATAAATGCTTCCACCAAAAAGAGATGAATTACAACCCTGGAAGTCGGCGACCAGAGGCACATGATGTAAGTACAGCTAGACACAGGGGCCACTTGTGATGTTATGGGCCATGGATACTGTAGGGCAATCGTAGGTATGGAACATCCTAGGTTAGACGTACATATACAGAATACAACTGTAATGCTACAATGGTTAATGTGTACAGCCGAGGGGTGAGATTCAAATACGCTGTCGGGTACCGAGCACAGCAGAAGGAAGAGTGCTGACATTTTAAGTGGTAGATACTAATTACAAAGGCCATTAATATCAGATGTGAGGCACTAGGACTCGTAAAAGTTTGTGTATAGCTTTGTCATATTGAAGGTAGAAAATCTCTGAGAAATAACAGCACAGTGAGTAGATATGCAGATGTATTTGGAGGTATTGGATGCCTCCCAGGCAAACATCACTTGGAAATATCTTCAGAAGCCAAACCAGTGCAGCAACCATCCCGTCCATACCCCGAAGCACTGTGACCAAAAGTGGAGGAAAAGTTAACAGAAATGGTTAAGTTGAAGATGGCAGAGAAAGTAGCCGAACGAACATTGCCTTCCATAGTAAAAAGATAGAAAGTACAAAAAATAAAAATAGATTTTTTGGTATCGTTGGATTCACCACGAAATTCCGCATCAATTTGCACATGCAAAAGAGAGTAAAGAAAATTTACCAAGGTATTATGAGGAGAAAAAATTTACTGCCTGTTCAGTTTTTCTAAGTTTAACAATGACAGAAGGCAGTAAGTATATATTTATCTTAAAAATAATCAGTATTTACTAAATTGCAGTTTTCTTGGTTTGTAATGTGACTGTGTTATTCTATAAAATGTTGAACAATTCATTAACTGTAATTACATTCCTATTTTTTTGTTCATAAACCAGGAATAGTTTTATTTTCAGAACTGGTTTATCAAATACATTCTCATGTTCACTTGTAAATTCCCCTAAAAATTTGGTTTTATATTTCTGGCCATGCAGAAGATACCTTGGCCATCATATTCCAAACTTGAACTTGTTCTGAGTTTTGTTAATCTTTGAATTGTAAACAAAAAACATTTGTTTGAATAATTTGGACTTGTGGCAAGTTTCAAAAAGTGTTTTATACTGATTAAGAATGTCAAGAGGACATAAACTCTTGGAGCTACAACTCAAGCTTCAGGGAAAGACTGGTCTAGAGGAAATAACAGATATGTCATGAAAGTGCATTGTTCAGCAGCGTTTTTGGCATGGATCGTTAACGAAGTTCTACAACTACAAATGAAAATGCTACTAGCAACATCAGTCACTTAAAACACACACAAACTTTAGATATGTGTATTGATTTGCTATATGATCATGACACGGTGATTGTAGAATTTGTAAATAATGGCATTTTATGCATGGAAAATCATACAGGTTTATTTGATGATGGTGAAACTCGTGTGCATGAAGATATAGGCATGAATGCACATGTCAGTTGAGAAGTTGGCAGAAAAGTACAGTGAAGTACATCCACAGATTTCAAATGATTTGGTAATAGACTCGCGGACACAACGAAGATGGAAATACATGCAATGAAGTTCCTGCATTAATCAATGCAAGAAATGATTCAGCGAATAAAGAAGCATAAATTCGTAAACACAAGGAAGATTAAAACATGTGCTAAGATGTTCCTGCGGAATTTATTAAGGAAATAAATAATTTTGCGAATACAGGAGCAATTTCAAACATAACCTACAAAAAGGAATAGGCAGCCAAACACGATAGGAAACGAAAGTGCGGAAATTAAAGAAAAAGCAAGATATTGTGCAATTAACAAATACCCGTTACAAGAAAGCTGTAGCAAAAAATGTGCCAAACGATGTTCAAAAAAGTTTAGCTAATTTCAAAGTAAAGATATTCATGAAAACTATTGTTCAGCATCGTGGATAGATCAAATGGCATTGATATTTCATAACTGTGGTAAAATCCCAGTAAAAAAAAATGAGAACAAGTAGAAATGAGAGCACGAAAAGGAAATTTACACATGTTTACCTCTTTGCAAACAAAGAAAGGGCAACTCGTAAATGTTTGTCAAACGTTTTTTCTTACAACATTAGGTGACCACAAAAGAAATAATAAGATTATAATCAATGTTAAGAACAAAACACAACCTGGAGCCATCACTCCAAATGCAGACCGAAAGGGGAGGCACTCTAAAAAACATAAAAAAGGTTGTGTGCAAACATATTGAAAGTTTTCATCCGACCATCTCCTAATATCGACGTGAACTTGCCCCAATAGTAAAATACCTTCCCAGTAATGTTACAGTTTCAATTATTAATAAAGATATTCTAGCGTAACATTCGTTCGTTAAGAGCTCCTATGAAACGTATAGAAAATTGTTGTCTCACAAAATATATATTTTTCAAGACTGGGACACAAGAAGGGTGAATCTTATGAAATGTTTACTTTGTATAATGCCGAGCACAGTAAAGTCCAATTGGACCCAGGATGGCACGTGTTGTGCCTGTAACCGTCACTGTAGACAAGCTACAGAAGCATGGTCTCTGTACAGGAATCATGCATCGAAAACATTTGATTCTAGAACTATACATGTGTCAGTTGATTTAGAGAAAGTTATAATGCTACTACGTATGGAATGTTTCAAAACAGTTCTTTTTACTAACAAACTAATTGCTTATAAAGAGACATTTGTGACTTTAGGAGTAAAGCAGAAAAACATATTTCCGATTGCTGCTTTGTGGCATAAAGGTACAAGAGGGAGGAGAAAGAAACAATTTATATGTTATTTTATACAGTTGATGTTATTCCATAGGAACACAGATAATTTCATATTTTGACTGCACAACTGTGCCGCCCAAAATATGAACTGGGCTTTATATTGTTTCTTGTGTACATAGTCAATTCTTCAAAAGTGTGTGCTACATCAATTGTAATTTACTATTTTTAACCTGGACATATATTTATGTCTTGTGACAGCATTAATTTTCAAGTTAAGATATCACTGAAACACCAAGGTTAGACTTACGATTTCAAAGATTATGTCACAGCTGTACAGTCAGCAAACAAAGGCAAAGTGGTTAAAGTAATGAACATTTCAGAATTTTATGGTTTTCAGGATTTCTCTTCTGTTACGAAACGAAATTCAGAACATTTTATCTCAGAGAAAGTTCTTCTTTCTAACATAGTGCATATTTGTGCTTTACATAATAGTTATTATTATTAAGACTACATAACGGGTTATGGATCAAATGAATACACCCAGCTTAACTTTTTAAAACACTATGTCTCCAGGAAACAACCTTTTCCAGAACCTGAACAGTTTTCGGTTTAATGTGGGCTTTCAAATGAAAAAAAAGAAGATGCCATTAAACATTAGACGCCATTAATTACAGAAACACGTCGAGTGTTTTGGAAATATCTTATTCAGCCCTTAGTGTAATGGTATGCCTTTAGTAACAGGACAATAATGGTAAAAACTGTATATGCATCATATCTGACAATTAAATTGCTAAGTTAAGTTCTTACTAAGGAACAACCAACGATTTATTTATAAGAATCTACATAGGAACAAAGCAGTAATCGAACAATACACCTCAAAAAGTGGTAATTACCACGTACTGCTTTTAGATACAATTATTATAGCCATCAAATACTTCTAAAAAAGGCAGCATGTGCATTTATTTAACTACATGAAATAATCACAATTTTTAAATGTACTTGGAAGATATTATTTGACTATAATTAAATATTTGCAGACTTCTTCGAAACCGATAAATTAATAGCATTGAACCATTACTTTAACACAAATTTTCTCAAATGCTTTAGTTACCGCTTTCCTCCTAAACAGGGCAGAACAGATTGCATTAGCAAATTGATTTTTGTAACAAGGGGTCGAGAATTCAGACCTTGTACTTGGACACAAATGAAGTAAACAAAGAGACAAAAAAACCATATTTCATAATTCCAAACATTGAAGAGCTATTGCCAGAGCTGACCAATGCCAAAATATTTTCAGTTCGGGATATAAAGCATCGATTGTGGCATTTGCAGGTTAATGAGGCCAGCAGCAGAATCACAACATTTTGTGGAATAATTAGTGATATATATATAAGTGGCAAAGATACCACCCCGTATTGAGAAAAGTGTCAGAGAATTATTATAGGGAAATGACAGAAGGTCTCGCAGGAAAATGAGAAGTCGCGGTGCGGTCATTGCTGAAAATGTACCGGTTAATGACAGAAGGTACTGACAGAAAAAAACGCCGGACAATAAGACGGCGTAGTCATTACAGACAATGTACTGGCTTATGTCAGAGGACACTGACAGAAACTCCCGCAGAACAATAAGATGTCGCGGCCATTGTAGACAATGTACTGGTTTATGGCAGAGGGCACTGACAGAAACTCTCGCAGTACAATAAGAAGTCG
>PNEQ01010290.1:0-21221 GCA_003012365.1 Medauroidea extradentata | reverse complement strand
TCGCACCTAAGTCTCCTTTTCAGTAAAGCAATGTCTCCGGAAGAATAATCAGACACATATTTGATAATTGACTTACCATATGAATTGTTATCGCAACTGTCTGTCAACAATGTGCCAATGGAACACATTTCAGTCTTAAACTTGGAAATTTCTCAAAAACTTACTAGCACTTGTTTACCTTTTAAGATACATTACAATAATATGTACAAAATAAAGGTTCCAAGACACAACTCAACAGAAAGATCTTCTACAACAAGACTATACTGGACAGAAGCTCACAACAGACTAAGACACAGAGCATCAAACATTTCCTCTACCAGACTCATGAACGAGCAGGTTGAAACTCGCTTACACCAGGTTTGTGCAGGTTCAGCTGAAGACCTAGCCTCTCCAGCTAACAATCTCACAACACCAGACATGTAGGCAGGCTTGCTAACAATATAGAAAATGGATTTTTACGCTTACATAAATTTTTGGTAACCATAATGCTTCAAGATGAAACATTTATGCATACCGGGGAATTACAAGTTATGAACTGTCACTTTTCAGCATGATACTGAATTTAGATTGATTAATTAGTTACATTATGAACTTAACAAATTTAAAAACGTATAACTTTTTTTGATAACTGCAAGTGTTTCAATTTTGAGAATTTTTTTTTTCATAAACTGTGTAAAATAATGATAAATTGAGTGTGCAAGGTGAAAGACTATTTCTCATGCTACTAATACAAAACATACAAATGTTTGATGCTTAAAGACCTTCGTACGACACATGATATAAGTAATGGTTATTTTTAAACTTCTGAAAGCCTGAAGTGATTTTTGAAGATATTTGAGTGTCCATAACTTTTTAACCAGTTTGAACCACAAAACTTTTTCTGTGGGGATTGGTTACATACCAACAGGAGTTTATACCTGCAAAGCAAAACAATTTTACGTTCAGCCCTTTTCAGTTTATATGACTGGAAAGTTGGCAATTTTTGAAAATATTTGATTTTTAAAAATTTATATCACTGCTAGGGTCAAAAAACACGGTGGTTTGAATGCATGAGGTCAAAGAGGGGTACCCAGGGTGTTAATAAAAAAATATATAAGTGTATAGTTTATAGCCCTTTTTGAGTTACAAGGTGTTAAAAATGCCTTTTTTAAGCTTCTAAAACCCAAAATTTAAGTCCTTGTGATAAAAGTTTAGTATGTAAGAAAGTTGTGTTTATAGTAATCACAAGAAAGCGTGAACCCTTATCTGCAAGTTGGAAGAAACGGAAATTACATTAACTTTAATGGGAAATTAAATATTGATTATTTTGTAGATGGCTGCAACAGCTGATTTTGCTGCGCGGGCCACCGCATGAAAGGGCCTATATCCAATACGGTGAGAGATAAAATTTTAATGAAAATGGTTTTCGCCTATTGGAACATGATAGTAACCGTAGTTAAATTATAAAAATTATACAAAATAGTCTAGCAACCTCCATTTGCTGATTTCACATGGAATAACCCAGACACTAGAAATTGCAGCGATGCTCGTGTAGCAGGCCAACACTCTCTCCTCTTCCAACCCCCTCCCCCCCACAACACAGGCCGCCTGATGCTCATATTTTAGTTTGGCCCCCCATCCACCAACCCTAATTTAACAAGCTTGGATTGTATTTCACCAACAGAGAAATATTACAGTGCACTAAGCCACATCGACCACACTGCAGGGCGCATGAGATTATCATATTATAGTTTGTGTGATACTACATTCTATACTTTACAGGAACCCCATAACGAATACAAGTATTTATCTTTATCAAGTATTAGTTATACATTTTATGATATAATTAGCCAACAAATGTCAGTTAAAAATTTACAAACAGAATGGTTTCACTTTAGTAAGAATTAAATGCTAAGGTCATAATTTTGGATTCTTTCTATATTAGCAGATTAATTTTCGAAGAAGTCAAATTTACCCACATTATTTATTTCCTTATGTTTGGTTTATTGAATTTGCTATTATCTATTGAATTATTTCGGGTATTGTTGACAGGAGTTTGGTAAGGTATTGTTTGGCATTTTATCTGTATCAGTTTTGAAATTGATAAACTTTATATGTATTTAATTTGGTTTGTTTAGGCTGAGGCAACTTTGTGTTTTAATTTAAATTTAATACAGTATTATAATTTGCAGCTTAACAGTTATTGTATTGTAACTCAGGGCTGGTGTATTGTTGGCAAGTATAGTTGGATGGCACAGGTGTGCCTGCCCAGTTCCTGGAATTGCTATATTTAGATTTTTAACTGTTTTTCTAATACTTTTACTTTTCACAAAGTGCATGTGCACCGCCGCTCGTTGAGTGTGCGAGAGAGACGGTAATATGTTTGCGCGGGCTGGCTTGGGCCAATGGAAGGACACGTAGTTCAAATTTATTTAAAATTATGTTGTAAATTATTAGGTAATTATGTGTTTCAAAGTTATATTTTCACTTTACAGGTTGTTTAGATGTATAAAGTTTGTAATTTGTTATTATATTTAATTTTGTATTAATTTTCTGATACCTTTTTACCTTGGTGCGCTCGGTGGCTACTAGAGGCGCTGCAAGGAGAGAGCAAGCTTCGGTGGGTCGGCCATCTTCATCTTGACTTGTTTAAACGTGGTGAGGGATGGCTGTGCGTGACGTATTGACTTGGAGTGATAGAGGTGATGGAACAGCCATGGGAACTTATTAGTTTTCATTATTTTCATTTATTTTTTCTTCCTGTTTGTGGTGCATGACATAATAATGTGAAGATCGTTTTTTTAGTTTTTTCGGCATTTGTCAGACTGTTCTCTCCCAGGAGCGTCGGTATCTAAGTTTTTGGCAATTATGTGAAGTAGAAATTTACGTTTTGTAACGAAACAGTCTGGTGCAGGATTTTAAGTTAGTAAATAAAAACAGTCACGTCAACAAGCTTCAAATTATTTATGTAGACTACAGCAAAACCACTATACCATCACAACTGGCCACGTGAGAGGATAAGTCAACAATAATGTAAGCTTCATTCATCTTTATGTCAGCCGACCCATCACATTTTTGGTGCCGTGACCAGGATCGGTATGAAAAAGAGTAGATGCATTCATTCAGTTAGCGCCAGACGCGTCACACTACGTTCATTCTGAAAGCAATACTGTAGCTTACATGAAATATGAAACACTAGCAATATCTGCCTTCTTATTGTTGCAATAATTTGTTTAGTGTAGCTTTGTTAAGTTTTGATTAAAATCCAGTTACATTCATGAAGAAGAGAGTTAACAAAATTATATTTTTGATTTGATTCATGTTGTGTTTAACTAAAACACAGGTCAGGAGTGGAGGGGCAAGAGATTAATTTAGTTCCCTTTCCATTTTACGTCAGGAAGATGCTAACAATGATAATCGTTTTTAAGTTTCGGAAATTTGATAAGGACTTCAGGTGCGATATTCTTGATACTCTATGAAGAATACACTTATTTGAACAGTACGTTAAGAGGGCACCAGATGTAATTCAGCGTTTGATGCATGGAGACAGTGAAGCGATAAGGTTCACTCGACTGTAACAACATCGCTTCAATTTGCAGCGCGAACCTAAAACGGAGACCCTAAAATGTTATTTGTGGAAAGTTCGAAGTAAGGTCCAAAGCATGCTTCCAACATTGTGTTTTACGAATACGTGTGTTATTTTTCCAGTTACAGCTGTCTATAAAAGTTTGCTTTCAGCCATTTTAAGGGGCCCCCAAAATGTTGCAATTTTAAAATGTTAGAAGCCTAGTTTTAATTGTGTGTTCTTTTCATAGATAAACATATTGTGAATAAGTTTAGTTGTTTCACGTATAAAAGAATAGGCACAGCACTCTACAATACCGTTCATGCATCAGATACATAAGCCTCTTAAGAAATATATATTTGCTTGATACTTGCAGCAAAACACCTTGAGTGTGAAAACGAGAAGGGACGTGGGCTTAAATTCTTGCCGACAGCCTAGATCATTAGAAACGCTAACACTTGCACAACTTGATAGTTTGAAACTTTAAAGGAACTTGAGAAGAAATTGGCCGTGACATTTGTTGAAGGACTCCATCCCAGCATTCACCCTAAGTGATTTTAGGAAACCATGGAAAACAGAAATAAAGATGGTCAAAGACGAATCGAACACATATTCTCCCTGTTCTCTCTGTGAGCGAATTAAATGTTGTAACCGTTCCGCCAACTAGCTCGGTAATGGGTAAACAGAGACGTAATTTTATTTCAACTTATTTTTGGAGAAAATGAGAGGACGAAGAAGATAACTTTTTATAGCAGAAATGGCGCAAAATTTAGGAAAATATTGCCTCATCTAAGAAAGAACAACTCCTATGCCTCTGTCAAAATGCTTTGGTTTTGTAACTAATATTTTGTTTTAAAAATATCAATTTTTCTCAGCAGTTGCACTTAACGTTTTTCAGTGTGGTGCTAATATGCTAACGTCGTACCTCCTCAGGCCTGAGACCAAAGCCTGAACCGCGGACATGTGTCATGAGATGGTGGGGGGGGGGGGGAAAGTGTGATAGCAGCGAGACTAAGCCTGGAAATAACTATACAGTTCTAATGTAGATTATAATAACAGCAATCTAAAGACAAACAAATGAGACTAGAATTAACCATAATAATTGTGTACGGTAAATGTATTTTGAGTGTGGCCATGAGCGATGCTAGCGCTTCCGGCACGCATCACGTGCGACCAGCGCGCGCACCTCTCCCCAGTTGTTCTCTAGCGTGCAGTGCGGCCGGTTGTGTTTTGCGAGGGAGCCTACATCTTTGTCTTCAACTGATCGTCGTTCATTCTGTTTGTTAGTAAGTTTATCCGGAACCTTTTGCATCGTTACCTCCCTCGCACACACCGTTAACGTAATCAGCATTGTGTTTTGTTTTGATCCGTTAATAAATATAACACTTAGCCGCCAGCAGAGGCATTTGGTTAGCGTGGTCAGTGGTCACTTCAATTTTGAAAACTCCAGATTAATTACGTAATTTTCTGTATTAAAGTTAAGTAAAGGAGAACAGGGGGAAAGAGTTACAGCCAAGTTGCAAGTGTGTGTAAAGTCTAGTGTAACCTAAACACGTGGTCGGGTAAAGAGTGAAACTAAGAGGTATATCGTTATTTTGAGTAGCTACTTTTGTTCCATTGCAGCGTGTGAGGCGTGCTCCTGGCCTACAGGGAGCGGAAGAGTGTTAAGTATCAGCGACACCATCCTGAGGAGTGCTTCACGGTCCCTATACGCCCTGAGATATCTCGTGTCTCCCCGACTCAGCCGGGGCAATAGTTGAGTGGCGCCCATTTACAGTAATACCTACATAGTTTATTGCCCTCAGGAACCAAACGGTGTCAACACTAACGTGATTATGTTTTTATAGTAACTATTTTGCTTAAAAATCTAAATTTTAAGCTGTATTTTTATGTTTTGCTCTGTTGTGCTAAAATGATTGTGTTATTAAGGAATTAGACTGGTACCTTTATTGTCTAAAATGTAATTTAACTTGCTCTGGTTTTTTTAACAGTGTATGCTCGCACGCATGTAAACTTGGTTGAATAATACACGCATTGCATCTGCGAGATTGATATTGTAGTTTCTCTCATAGTTTGTGTTGTTTAAGTGTATTAATGTAGGTCAGGTGTTGTTTGAGAACCCCTTCCCGGGTCAGATCTGTTTGACGGGGTATGTTTAGTTTGCCTCCGAGTGGTGCCTAGGTGGGCACACAACTTGTCTAAAGGAGTACTAAAAATTACCCTCCTTGATTTTGGCAACTGAAAGTAACCGAGAGAACATCCCAATACCTAACATTTTCCACACCTTGGGGTAGGTACAGATGTAAAAGAATGCAGTTTGGGCTTGCTTCTGCACCAGATGTTTTTCAGCAGCTAATGTGTCATACATTGCATAGCATTGCAGGCACAAGGGTGTTCAATTGATGATATCCTCATAAATGCTGAGAGCAAAGAAATGTTACAGGAAATCATAAAGATCGCCATTAATAAACTAAAAGAAGCAGGGCTAACCCCAAACCCGAGCAAGTGTATTTTTGCACAAAAACAGGTGAAATTCTTGGGTAACATACTTTCAGACAAAGGAATCCTACCAGACACAGCAAAAACAGAAGCAATAGAAAGACTAAAGGATCCATCATAGATCCTCGAACTACAAAGATTTCTCGGAACGATAAACTACTTATCTATATTTATTTTCATAGTAGCAGAACTCTCAGCTCTGCTTTGGAAACTATTGGAGAAGGATGTCGCATGGCATTGAGACACTGAACAAAAAATGCATTTGCAGCACTCAAAGAAACTTTCAAATCTCAACCACTACCGAGATACTACGACCACAAGAAACCAGTGACAATCTCAGTAGATGCCAGTAGCCATTCAGTAGCATCAGTACTCCTCCATGAGGATCAACCAATTACATACGCATCTACGGCACACTCTAAATCTCAACAGAACTACAGCTAAATTGAAAAGAGGCCAATGGCATCCTCTCGACATGTAAAACATTCCACGAGTACATATGGGGTAACCAACATCTGACTACAGAAACTGATCGCAAGCCACTGGAGGCAATTTTTAAAAAACCTCCCAAGACAGCCTAGCAAGACTCCACAGAATTCAGTTCAAAATACTTCCCTACAACCCTACAGTCGCCTACAAGAAAGGAACAGAACTGTTTATTGGTGACACACTGAGCCGCAACTGCAACAACATAAAATAATCAGACTCACAACCTATGTTCGAAGTGCATAGTCCCAATGTCACCAACACGTATATCACAACTAAAAGAAACAATCCAAGCAAGCACAGAACTATCAGTTCTTCGCCATATGACACAGCAGGGCTGGGAAAAAATGAGGAATCAGGTACCAGTCTATGTATGTGTTATGGCCAGGTATGACAAAAGACATTATTAGGTACATGCAACAATGTACCTCATGCCAGAAACTCCAAAATGACGCCCTGCAGGAACCTATTCGCGAGGAGGCAGTCCCATCCAGACCATGGATGTCTGCAGCCTCAGACTTGTGTGACAAAGGAAAAGACTACCTCCTCGTAGCCGACTCTTACTCTGGCTATTTTGACTTTGTTATGCCAAGTTCAACCACTAGTGAAGCGAATGTAACAAAGTTAAAAATCTGGTTTTCCCAACATGGAATCCCGGATGAACTTCGCACAGATGAAGGTCCACAGTTTACATCATATCAGTTCTGAAAGTTCAGCAAAGACTGAAATTTCACACACAGAATATCCAGTCCCCACTTTCACCAATCCTATGGGTGTACAGAACAACATGTGCAGGAAGCAAAGAACCTTATTATGAAGTGTAATGAGGACAATTCCGATGTATGTAAAAAGTGTTTTGTGTACGTACTTAACTTTGATGTGTACTGTGTACCCATAAATCACATTGGTTCTGAAGTGCAGATTGATGACATCTATATAATTTGTAACATTGCTTATTGAAGGACTAGTGAAGGTACCAGCAAGCAAAAAGGGTAGATGTCATACATAGTTTAGTTCATAGAGGTTGGTACCAGGGGTCAACAACAGAACAAGAGCAGACCTATTTGTGACGTATGTATGGTTTCGAATATAACTTAATAATGCATTCATAAGTAATCTGATAATATGTAACATGTGATGTATAATAAACGAATACACAACCAAACCACAAATATGTATGCATGTGACAAACTATACAATTATGGACATACTCCAGTACAATAATATGTCATCCCAGAAATATTAGAATGAGACTAAGAAAAAACAAACAACGAAAAATGAAGAAAAGAGAAAACATGCCTAGTTGGCTGTAGTCAACACATCCATAAACCAAAACAGAACATGAAAGATCCCACAAGGTATAAGTTAACAACAAATAAAAAAAAATATATTGTTGACAAATTCCTTGTGGGATCTTTCATGTTCGGTTTTGGTTTATAAACGTTGACGTCCGTCAGGGCTTCGCCCCTAACATTACACAGCCCGATGTGACTCCCGTCGTGTAGGCCTATATACTAGTTATGTAGTGGACCAAGGTCGAATGAAACGGAACCTTTGTGCAACGTACTTTTTCACTTGCTATTTGCAACACCAACGTTACAGTTTAAAGAAAAAAGGTTGTGCTTAGGGCATAAGGGATTCATTACCATTGTTTAGTATGTAATCTCCATTCTTTTACTGTTGAATTATAATTGCAACGAGTCAAGTGCAGCAGAAGTGGCAAGCCTGGGGCGAGAGAACCGGGGAATCACCGCACTGTGAGGAGAGAACCTGGGAATCACCACACTGTGAGGAGAGAAACGGAGAATCACGGGACTGAGAGAGAGATTGAGGTGGTAGTGTCGAGGAGAGAGGTAGAACGTCGTCGGTTGCTTGAACTTCGGTCGGTAGGAATGTGGGACGCCTTTAAGAGCCCACATAAGAGTGTTTTGGAAAAGAAATAAAGCTGTGTAGATTTCTGCGAGTGATTTCAGGGTTAGAGATACGCGGGCGACGTCACACCCTGAGAAAGAGACTAGCCGGGTCTCCATGCCCGTAATCCATGGAGTGGCGCCCTAAACCATGACCGTCTATACATCTCTCGCTAACCCTGGTACCTACAGCCAACTAGGCTTGTTGTTGTTTGTTTTTTCTTAGTCTCATTCCAATATTTCTGGGATGACATAATATTGCAATAGGGTATGTCCACAATTGTACAGTTTGTCATTCAGTCCCATTGCAAGAAACATTCAAAGACATTATGTAAGCACGTGCACATGAAAATGAAAAACAGATGAATTAGTTTTGATGCTCGTCACGGAAGAACGGTAATCAAGAATGGTAAGGCCCAGTTCACATTTGCATTAAAATGACATGCATAGCATTGCACTGTACATGTGTGTCAGTGGCACAAGACACTCTCGCAACGGAATGACAAGAGTCGAGATGTGGCAACACACGTCACATTGTCGATCACGCGTCACTTCAACGCAAGAGTGAACCCGGCCTAACTCTTCATGTGCGACACAGCACGTCACATCTGGTCTGTGTCAGTGACCCACATTTCAAGGGTTAACAGGCGAGTGAAGAGAATAAAAAGGAAAGCGGGAAGTTTGAGCAACTGGCTATTGAGAGCCGGCCGACACGAGGGGAAAGCAGTGTTGCCAGGTGTCCTTAGTGTGCCGTTTGCAAGTAACTGCCAAGTTTCTTATATACATTGGAGCACCCAATACCCTGAATGTTCGGGACTGAACCATTCCGTATAAATTTCCGAATAACAGAAGTTCATTGTTATGGTGAGTAGCCAGGCATGCGGCACACAAGAAATCTGATGTGTCAATCAAGATAATGGTTTCTGGCAGGTAAATGTAGCAGCATGTTGATACGTTGAGTTGTCTCATCGCGCTCCTCTCGTATTAACACTTAACCTCGGAACTGGAGCCGGACAACGACACGCCGACACTTCCAGACATGCCCTCGTGAGCTGGGTAAATTCGATGATGAACTACCTGCAGTTTTACTGAATGTTAAAGTTAATTTTTTGCCTCGACTAGCTCAGCCGGTAACTTTACAGGATCAGTTCTATGTTACCCTTGAAATGAATAGTTCGTTTCAGTGTTTATTCTGATTTTTCACCATCGTACACAAAAAAAAAAAAAGCCATTCCTCCAGTCACCAGTGTATTCTCGAGAAAGTCTCGTCTGGAAGAAAAGATAAAAAACTGGCCCTATACTTTATGAAGGGAAATGCCGAAGCATCCCGCACCAACGACCTACACGTGCGGATGGAAGAAATTTGATAGATAAAGGTTAGTCCTTTGATCGAAAGTTATTCATTATTAAAGTCAGTTAAGGCCCTGGTGCTGCCCGCGCGTGGTAAATTTGCCACTCCTTATCCTTTCATTGATTATTTGGGCTGCAGCCCGCTCGCAGGACCGTCCTCAGCAACGTTGCGATGATTTTTCTCGCTCGGCGATGGTATTTTTGCCTGACCCTGTGACCACTACTGCGCATTTCTCAGCTAGCCAATCACAGGCTTGGCCCTCACTTGTTGCCTAATAAGGCGTACAAGTCTGTCTTACAGGCCCCTCCACCATTCACCAACACTACCATACAACTATAGTGTCAGCCAATGGTTTACCAGGGTCCAAAACGCTTCCTAATACGGCAGAGGCCAAAAAAGAAATAAACATAAGAAAGAATTTGACGCCTCTACCCCGACCAAATATTGTATAGATTGCTGGGTACTATTGTTCAAGCACAGCTATGCTGCCATCGCCCTTCAGCCATGTGGCTATAATTAAATTTATAATTTCCGAACTGAATTTTAAATTTCTTGTATCAAAACACTATATGCGATTCCTTTCACCACTACACTGTCACCTTTAGAATTTAATATTGATAAAAAAATTACATAAAAATGTCCTTTATATAGGCCAATAAAACTGAGGCCTGCAATGTTACAAAGTATAATGAAAGCATACGTGGCAATCCCCAATACTTCTCTAAAGTTGGTGGATTATTAACGCCATGCACAGAAAAATAAAAAAATTTTAAAAATTGTGTTATAATATTTTAAATACATACAACATTGAATAATTCAGATATGCTGAAAACTTCAAAAATGAAAAACTTATTTCAGCTGAAAACTTTGTACAGGGAAAACTAATTGCTGCTAGAACTTTGCTTACATGTATGTTGTGAAGTCAGTTGGGGTGAGTAGGGTGGTGGGCGACAGGCGACAGCTGTATCCGGCGGTATATACAGTGTAGTGACCGTGCAGAGGGCACGTTCCCTGGAACTATGCGAGACATGACTCACAAGCGATCACGGGACAACTCAGTGTGAGGAAGAAACAAATGGTGTGACATTTTAGTTTATTTTTTGAAACAGTTTTGCTTCTTCATTCATACTGGTACCGATTTGTGTATGGGATTGCAGGGAAGAAGCTAGGTATTTTTTTATCATTGTCTGAACATAGACAAGCACAACGCAGGAAACGGGAAAAAATGTCAGCAGCTTGAAGCGCAGAATGAGCAGTAGGAATCCTGAGCTGAAATGACTTTGTGGCATTCTGCCTGCATCATGAGGGGGGGGGGGGGGGGGAAGGGGGGGGGGGGGGGGGAGGTAAGCTGTGGTATGGTGGAACTGTCTTTGCCATGTCCTTAGCGCGAGAGTTTAATGCAAGCTCTGTTATCGTTTGTTGATAAGGGGAAGCTTAGCACATGAGTTGAGTGCCGGAGGGAAGACTTAAGTAAGTGAAAGAGAGAGTGAGAATGTGCAAGCTTATCTCAGGAGTTTTCAGCCAAGATGCAAAGAGAAGTGAGAGGAAGATCACGTAGTACATAATAACAGGATGACAGGGAGATAGCTCAGCGATGTCTGGCGTGGAAGAAAGGTGCGGCAGCTAGCGGCGCAAGGCTAGACGTTTGTGCGTGTAGCATGATCAGGCCCTGGAGGGAGGACTGAAGATGCAGAAGCACTTCAGTAGAAGTTATGTTTCGTTTTATATTTTTGCTGACGGGAGTAGGGTAGTTTACTTAGTGTTTAAGAATGGAATGGTGTTGAAGAGAGATTTTGATCAGCACTTAACATCTAGGTCTTTAGCGCTGGTGAAGGGTTACACCAAGTGAATATGGAGCAATGCCAGAGTGAAGGGAGGGGGAAGGGAAACCTGACAACCAGCAGCACTGTCCGTCACAATTCCAACATGCAAAAATGTGGTGATCGATCCACCAGAAATTGAGCCCAGACAGTCTTGGTGGGAGGCGAGTGCTCCAGCCAATGCACCAACCAAGGCTTCTGGGGTTGGAGAAGTTGAATGGTGAAGATGTTAGCGAGTGGACAGCACACTATGTTAAAAATAGTTTATGAATACGGCTCTTAAAATTTTACTTGTTTGTTGCAATGGCTGTCAAAATTTGCAGTAACGATGATGGATAAAGTACTGATCGGGGTCAAGATTGTGCAAGAAATTTTGTCTAGTAAAGTGACCAAGTGAGTATAACATCAAGTAGTACTTAACAATTATATTTACAAAATAAGTCCTTAATGTAATGGAAGAACCAAAATTAACGTGTATAACGATACTAATTTTTAAATAAGCCTATGTAAAAAAACAGGTAACATTGAGGACCACTAAGCCCCGAACTACTAACCACAAGTTGTTGCGGACTACAGTTTTAGCAACTCTACCCTAGACGATACACATTTTGAATTTTATTTTGCTAAGAGATTTCAAAATAATGGCATCGATAAAACCTTACAGCAAGTGTACAGAGCTGAGTCGAGATTTTTGAGCGGCTGTTAATAGATATGTCTTGAGAGCCGACGTGGATGATTGGCGGAAGTATGGAGCAGTGCTGGAATGGACTGGCGGAGGAAACAGGAGATCCCCGAAAAAATCAGTTGACCCGCTGCACCATCCGGAAAAATGCCTGAATGCAAAAATACGGGAGCTCTCCCAACCGGGAAAGAAAACAAACACCTTCTAAATTTGCGTCCAGATTATTCTTTAAAAACGTATTTTAATTTTCAAATTTCAAGTAAATTGTTCTGCAGTGAACATACAGACTTTCCATCTGTTCTTCTTTAAAGGGGTTAGTACGCGAAATGTGTGTATTTCTCATTTTGTCACAAATTATTTTTCCAAGGACTTATTCAATTTTAGTCACATGACATCAATGATAGTTTCGAACACCATCATACATTAATGTATTTTCGCTGCCTTTTTCTTGTCTTCCGTCAGTGCCAAATTAAGTAAGGGTAAAAACTAACAACTTATGATAGTTTACAAAATTATTACTTATGTCTTGTCATCACGCACATTTAAATAAACACTATGGTAAACAACTTATCACGAAAACTTGTAATCATACGGCTTGCGTAATTCGGAACACTTCCCTCTGATCCCTCAGGGGTCAAAATAATAACTTGCATAACATGTCCGTTTGTGATGTTTTCGAATTGTCCAAAAAGATTTAACTTAAGTTCTTACTAACAAACGCAATATATCTGCATTCTTTAATATTTTACGTAGAGTATTCAAATATCAATATTTTAAAGGCACTAAGTTTTGTGGAAACTCAGAAAATAATCCAAATGATTTTTGAAGTTCAAATGACATGTATGAACAATATAGGGCTTTGAAACGCAAACAAATACATGTAAAATGTGATATAGATTCCGAAATATTTTAACAGTCATTGCGATTTCTACTACACCCTCTTTAATGTCATATATTGCAACATACATTGCAAATAAATATTAATTATTTAATATACAAAATGTTGGGGAATTCTTTTAATATTAGTATATTAATGAAAACAATATGATTGCATAAGTTTAAAATGAGGCTTGCTAAAAGTAAATAAATAATTATTGAGTGGGGATGTACTAATCAAGTGTGAGGGAACCAACTACTGAGACTACGGCATTAGGAGGTGCAGACAGTGGGCTGTTGTCTCTGAATGGTAGGACCCTAGAAAGGAGCGTTGCCAAAATGAAAGAGCAGGGGAAAGCGGAGTTTCCAGTAAACCCTCAGTAAAGTCGAGCGGAGCACTCTAGCCACCAGTGGCGACTCGTGCCGACAGGTGCAGGGGCACATGCCTTCCCAAATAATATTAAGCACTCTACAGTACATAAATATAATTTTTAAAAGTAACTTTTCGTATTTCATTGCTAAAGTGTTTCAATTATTTTCCGAATACTGTTACAAAAAGTTACCAATAGCGGCTGCTCTTGTTAGGCACGGAGAATGCTTTTTCCCAGTGCTGCGCCACGGCCCGTGGGCACGGACCCATGGCAATAGACATTTTCCCCTTTCCGGGAACATACGAAAGGGCTCGGAGATGCCCGAAGTCCGGTGGTATTTGGGCACACGCAGCCTAGCTGCGCCTACGCTGTTCAGATAGCACAATAACAGCTCTATAGGTACAAGGTATGTCTCGCTCGACTGCGCTGCCACTTGCCATTCCCTTCCAGTCAGTGTCGCAACGCGTATTTTCAAAAGTTGCGACTAATCGTTATGAAGTAAAATGATATGTTTATACAGTAATTTGTTCAAGCCTGCAAGAATTTGAATGATTATTCAAATTTTACATCCACACTTTTAGAACATTTTCTTTGGCATGACATTCATTCAAAGAACAAAATGAATAGCTTGAAACGTATTTTACAGAACAATTTATCTGTCAAGATCGACTTGCTAAGAATCTTGGCCCTTCAAGGCTGGAACTCAATTTGTCGCGAACCTATCACTAACACAAGAAAATAAACACCCACAATTTTAGTACAACGCTTTAAGAAAAATTTGTTTGGTTGGCAGGTTGTAACGAATGAAACGCATTTGATGGTTTTTGTTAGGTTATTTTTATTTCAGAGAAGGCTCTAGGAGCATAAATATGTAAATAAATTTTATTTGTTACAAATATATTTAACAGGACACTCGTCTAAAGGTAATTATGAACAGAAAATAATGTATGCCTATATGTGTATGTTTGTAAATGTGCCTGTATAAATTACGTTTTCAATTACGTAACAATTCCAAACATGCTTATATTATTTATCATACTAAAGGTAGATACAATGTACGGTGTAATGCAGTGTACACAGTTCTGGAAAATATTATTCAGCACTGCTTGTATATATCATACTCGTGTTTTCATGACACTGTGTGCAGGGACTAGCAGTTTGACAGCAGTAGACCCTAGCATTATAAAATTGTTCACAAAATAAAATACATTCTTAAAAATATTACAATTTCTACCAGCTGTATCAAAAACGTTTTAACTTCAAAAACTGCTTAAATAGCCTCGTTTTTCACCTATAAATCTAAATTTTTCCGGGGGAGGACCACCCCGGAACACCCGTATTATTGAGGGTGATCGGTGCTTCACATCACTAACCATAACTTTGTGCCCTCCTTTGGAATTCTTTCTCGAGCCGCCATTGCTAGCCACTCAACTGACACGTCCCCGAAGTGATGCGAGGAAACAGCATTGCGACAAGTGAAAAAGCCACCTTATGAATAACATAATATGTACTGCACTGTGATAAAATGCAGAAATAATAAAATATTATTGGACCCTGAACTTCTTATCAAATTTGCCGTACTATTCACAACTAACTTAGCAAATTGTTTAAATTAGCTAACTTTGCTATCAGCTGTCAAAGTCAGGCAAATATCATTGGATTATTTAATTTTAGTTTTGTTTACAAACTGAAATTAGTCCTCCCGCGTAACACAAAATTTTTCGCTGAGAAAACTAAAGCTGCTTGCTTTTATAAAAGTTTTAATATTATGTATTCTGAAATATATTCTCGTGTTTTGTAGGAACACTTATTTAGGTTACTGTTCGTAAACAGATTCTTAAACCGGGTGGTTTTTATTTTGGGGCCAACCAAAATAAAAGAATAAACAATTTTAAACACATTTCCAAACGCAGGTCAAGATAATATTTATAGTATAAAAGTTCGAAGACAGAAAGAAAAAAACTTGAGACAAAAAATATATTTGGGGGTGGGGAGGTATGTTTGATTTGAGATTATAATTCTGTATTTACTTTTGTTAAAGGACCTACGAGGAATGCATCGTACTTCAAAATGCTGATTCTGAAGACATCCCACACTTCGTGGATTTCATAGCCAAAAAAATAGAAGAAGAAATGGCTATAACATACGAGTTGTTTGCAGGAGACAGAAAAAAATAAGTTAAATTTTTTGACGATATACAGCTGTTGCCATCGTTTCCGACAGAGGAAAAATAATCCAAATTAAATTGTTATTATTTCTCCACCTACCGTAGTGAGTGATGCTGTTCAGGCAGCTAATATATCTGACGATAAAACATTCCAAAATGAATGTGAAGAATCGCTTACAACTACATCGATTGAAAACAACGTAACTAGCATTCAAGGTTATAGACTTTTTTATTGTTTCTCACATATTTTCAGAGATTGGTCGATTAAGCAAGCACAGCAGCCTTTCAACTGAACTGTTAAGTGATCTGAACTTGCTGAAGGAAGAAAAGAAAGGAAATCTGATGAGCATATTTCACTTCCACTGAAATGTAACTATTTGTGTTCTGTAAAAATGAATACTAATATTTGGGCCATGTTTACGCTCCTTTTTTTTTTATTAATATACCTATTAAAACTTATTAATAATATGAGGTCTAGAAATTTCAACATATGCATGTGACTTCCACGTCAAAAAATTAACACACTGATATAGTCAATAGTGCACTTCAAATAGTTGCCAAGAAAAAATATTGTCATATCAAGTGTATTTCGGAACGTATAAGCAACTTTATCTTCGCTAATTAACCTAAAATTAAATGTTTCCAGTACTGTAATGTTCGAACTTCCAAGCACGTATTTCCACATAATATATTCAAATACCTGTAGTGGAAAGAAACCCCAAAGAACACAGCGAACATTAAAATTTGCATCTTCTGTGAGTTTACAAACTATATTGTAATGTACATCCTTGAGTTCTGCAATAACTTTTAATACGCCTAAATAAAGAAAATAAAACCAATGGAAACTAATTAGCCACGATCATGCATAAAACCAAAATTAGTTAAAAACTGGAAAGGCCTTGCAGCACGTGAGTTCCATAAACATAGGTAGTTTAAATAATTAGAATATAGAGCCACTATGCATTTCGCATTCAATTCTTGATTTTGGTTTTTCGAAAATGGACTCTCAACAACTTTATGTAACACTTTAACTTTCCATACATAATAATGGCATTTGCATATTCTAACGTGGCTGGTTTTCAAGAAGTAGACTTAAAATAAGAGAAGATATGAACTAAGTTTAGTGAAAAAAATATATATTACCTACAAGATACTTTTACTTATCTATTCTTAGCATAGGAAAGGTCTTACAAATTGACGTATTATATTTTTTAAACGTCGATACAAAATGCTTGTGATAAAGCCATTTGTAACAGACTGTGTATTAAATACATATTTATTCCAATGTGTGAAAATATCGCGAAATAGTTTCCACTTCAACCGCCCGGTTTGGTTGCAAAGATGTGGTAGCGTTATCGCCAACTGATTACTGCATGGTGCGTTCGGTCGCAAATAACTTTCAAAACCACTTACTTGATTTCACCAAATTCAACAAACTGATGCTTTGCGGGCACCACAATTTTTTTTTGTCACGGGTATGCAAACTTCTATGTACTGTGCCTACATATGTGCATATATGTTAAGTGCGCCACTTCCGTTACATTTGAAGACGCAGGGCAAACTCTCCTTTGCAACCCACTTCAGAACAAAGGTAGGGCAGGCATATCACGCACAATTGCAAAGGTCTCTTTAGCGGATGGGAATAGATATGGGGATACTGGAATTACTATGCAGCTAAATGGGGTAGTAAACAGTAACTGACGTGAATATCTTCAAACTGTTAAGATTAATCCATGAAAATGAGAATGAACGGACAGTATTATGTCACTTCAAACTTATAGTCTGAACAAATCATTTACAAAATCCGGCTAAGAAACTTCTGTTTTTGTTGTCACACTTATTTTTTCTGGCCTACGTGAATTTAATGTGAACTAGTTTTCTGCCATCATAAAATTGTAGTTAAGTTGTAAAAATAATATAAATATAGGAATCATTTATAAAATGTTAAGTGAAATAATGAGTGTGGGGTTGTTCCATCAGTTTGCTATGTAGTTAAGAGTGCATTGTAGATGAATAAATGCTGAAAACATATTGAATTCTACACTTTTTTCGAAGATAATATGGATAAAATACAAAATGACAATCCTAGATAATAGTATTTACCAACTTTATGAGTAAGTATTTATCAAGAAATACTAATTCGTTCTTCGTGATCTCTTGCACCGCAGTTAAATGCAAGAAGTTCAGGTGTCAGAGATTGTGCCTCAGAATTTCGTAACACTGGACACAATCTTGTTCAAAACACTGGCAAAAATTATTTTCTAAATTTGCTTTCGCAAATTGGCTTCAAGAAACCTACAGTGATAGATTGATGCATTTAACGTTGAATTATGTACTACGCCCTTTTAAGATTATACTAAAAAACTAGTGTTTTGAACATGTAAAAAATCAGTGGCATCAATACACTTTCACAAATTCAAAGAATCTAAGAAAAAAGTCATTGTTAGAAATCATGGTTTATCGCCGGAAAACTTGACAGTTTTGTGGTTTCAACGTACATTCAGCTAACCTTACTTATATAATTCAGTACAAAATTAAGAGGTTTTGGGTATTTTAAAGGATATTTTAAGCATTTACTTATTAAGACTTTTTAAAGGTGTTGAGAATATATTAATCAACACCTTATCAGTTACTAGTTCTTATCCAGCAATTAAAAATACTCTGAAAGATAGGCGCATGTTTGTTACAGTAACTGCAGGCCTAAAAATTGTGTAAAGACGATAATGTTAAATTATGATAATGTGAAATCAAACAATGTTTATTTTTTACTTTAAAAATATGCGCACAGTGACCTTACGAAATTTTTTAATTATGTGCACGTTTATATATTTCTTATTTTTGTCTTCTGACATTATGTTTTTGTGTGATTTACCAGTGTAGAATGTATACTTGTAAGCTTGTCGAAGAGTGTGATAAAGGAGAAATTTAGTAAGCAATATATGTGCGATAAGGAAAATTACAATATTGCTTTTCTGCTGAGCAAACAGCTCTTATTTTTCTTACGAACAGCTGTATTATTAATGTGTTCCAAACAAACCTATGTCACTTGTTTTACAGATAGGGCCTAAATAAATTGTTTCATTTTATTCCCTAATATATGCTTGAAAAAAGTAATTGTAACATATTTAAATAAGTAGATTACCAATTTTACACATTTCACATTTTGCTCACAGCAATAAATTTCAACAACGTTGGGTAAACACATGAATGGTTACAAACTGAGGTTCAAAGCGTAACTGTCGTATTTCGTGTGAACATATTATTTTTTATGTTCTCATGGAAATTAATTTCCTTTGATAAATATCCGCCACTAATCTGGCAGCAAATTATATTTTTCTATTTATTGCTCAGCTCCGTCAATATAATATCTTACGTGTTACTGAGATAGAGTCTAGATAAACCATTTTAAAAATATAAGAGGGAAAAAAAACATTCACATTGTACAGATTTGTATGGGGCTGTGTTCGTCATGCGCTTCTAGTGAAATGTTCGGGGACAATAAGGCCTAATACCTGGCTTGTGCTCTTCTGACCTGTCACTTCCCGGCTACAGACCCAGAGAGCATAGAAAATTAGCGTAAAGGTCTCATCGCAGCGCAACATCGCCAAGCTTGCTGCTAGTGTTTCAAGGTCGAAGCCGGAGAACGAGGGAGACTTGGAAGAAGTGGCCCTTCTGCGTTCAGTGCGGTTTGGAGGGGTGGCAAGTGTCGACTGGAGGGGGGATGTGAGTGAGAGAGATAGACTACAAGGACAGCAGTTAGTTTACCATGCTGTCACGCTGCTTCGAGCAAAAACGGCATAGCAGAGGCTCCTTACACAGCCTGGCAGCTCGGGTAGACGGACGCCTTAACCACGATAGAGTAAAAATTCAAGTTGAAGCAACGAAATAGATCGAAGCGAAGCTACACCCTAAAAGTGAAGGAAGATAATTGCTACCATGTATTCTACTGCAACCTTGCTAATCTAGTCATCAAGTGAATCTAGTCACGTGACCAAGAAAACCTACCTAATTCTTGCACGATACTTATAGTAAAAGTCTCAACGTTTAGATGGAATAACACTCATGTACTTGCTTCAAACTATCTGCCTGCATTCAGTTCAGCAAGTAAAATTGACACGAAGAAAAACATTTGTATGTACCACATTTAAAGAAACTGTCTACAAAGATAATTTGTGTGCATTTGAAACAGTAGTTAAAGAAGCTGTAGTTGACTAGGAATACCTACAATAAAGGAGGCCACGTGAATTAGCCTTCACTCAACTACGTTCACTAAAAAATAATCCAAATGTTTCCAAAACTTCTTACTGAACTTACGTCGCACTTTCTTCCTTTTTCTTCCTCGAAGTGTCTGTTAATTTGAAAATCACCTTTATTTCTCGCATTGTCATGGGGCCGAAGAAAACTTCATCATCACTGTCGCAGTACGGCTCAATCTACAACAAACACGTAGTGTGCAATTTACGGTCAAAAAAAAAACTATTCAACATTAGTACTATACAACATTGTCTCTTTAAACCTCACCATACTTCAGACAGAAGAAATTCAACATAAATCACTACTGTTCATTCTACAACCATAATCAATGTTGTTAATAATAATACAGGATAAGTACAGCTGCACTGAGCATATGCTGCAATGTTTATGATTGGTCGTACATAGCCAACTGTTAACATAATGTCTATATTCTGCAAAGAGAACATTAACTATAAAAATTTTCTAGTGGAGTGAAAACGTACCTACGATGAAATGTTCAAAGATTTTAACAAAATAAAGCCAACATCATTCACATCTCAATCAAGTCCAGCCTAGCCCTGCGCTCCAGACATAGTTACGTTGGTGTCCGGGGCAAGAAAATAACACAATACAACAAAAACACAGGAGCCAAACCACACACACCGTAACTTAAAACCAATAAACACTAAAATATTGACAATTAGTGAACATGTTGAGTTGTTGGCAGTGGCTTCCACAAAGAGGGCCCGGCGTAACCCCTTCCTCTCCTCCTCCTCCGCCGGTTTGGTCAGAAAGGACAGGCTTTACTGTTGAAAGATTGAAAACAATTATTCGAATCTTTAAATTTTTATTATATAAATACAATTATTTTTACCATCTTAATCTTAACTAAAATTGCAGCTTGTAAGCTAGCAAAATAACATATACACACAAATGAAAAGAAAGCTGAATCATTAAATGTTTGGCTAGTCTCGTAAATAGGATCTATTTCCACAAGAATATGTGCGCCACAACATGGAATTCTACCCTGCCTTGTCGTAGCTGCCTGTCCCTGTCTTACTAGCACTAGCCCATCTGTCTGTCCCGCTGCGCCGACCACGCACTACATATTTCCACAAGAATATGTGCGCCACAACATGGAATTCTACCCTGCCTTGTCGTAGCTGCCTGCCCCTGTCTTACTAGCACTAGCATCTCTGTCCGTCTCGCTGCGCCGACCACGCACTACATATTTCCACAAGAATATGTACTCCACAACATGGAATTCTACCCTGCCTTGTCG
>PNEQ01010288.1:0-21221 GCA_003012365.1 Medauroidea extradentata | reverse complement strand
CAACACAATATATTACTGTAGTATTATTAGCCCAGCAACTGTAAAGACAACACAATATAATACTGTAGTATTATTAGCCCAGCAACTGTACGGAAAACGCAATATATTACTGTAATATTATTAGCCCAGCAACTGTAAAGATAACACTATATTTTACTGTAATTTTATTATTCCTGCAACTGTAAGGGGAACACAATATATTTCTGTAGTATTATTAGCCCAGCAAGTGTACAGAGAACACAATATTTTGCTGTAGTATTGTTAGCACAGCAACTGTAAGGACAACACAATATATTACTGTAGTATTATTTGCCCAGCAAATGTACGGAGAACACAATATATTACTGTAGTTATATTAGCCCAGCAACTTTAAGGAGAACACAATATTATACTGTAGTATTATTAGTCCAGTAACTATACAGAGAACACAATATATTGCTTTTGTATTATAAGCCCAGCCACTTTAATGAGAAAACAATATATTGCTGTAGTATTATTAGCCCAGCACCTTTAAGGAGAACACAATATACTACTGGAGAATTATTAGCCCAGCAACTGTAAGGAGAACACAATATATTGCTGTAGTATTATTAGCCCAGCAACTGTAAGGAGAACGCAATATATTACTGTAGTATTATTAGCCCAGCAACTGTACAGAGAACACAATATTTTGCTGTAGTATTATTGGCCCAGCAACTGTAAGGGCAACACAATATATTACTGTAGTATTAATAGCCCAGCAACTGTACGGAGAACACAATATATTACTGTAGTGTTATTAGCCCAGTAAATGTAGGGGAACACAATTTATTGCTGTAGAAATACTAGCCCAGCAACTGTACGGAGAACACAATATATTACTGTAGTATTATTAGCCCAGCAACTTTATGGGGAACACAATATATTACTGTAGTATTATTAGTCCAGCAACTGTAAGGAGAGCACAATATATTACTGTAGTATTATTAGCCCAGCAATTGTACGGAGAACACAATATATTACTGTAGTATCATTAGCCCAGCAACTATACAGAAAACACAATACATTACTGTAGTTTTATTAGCCCAGCAAATGTAAGGAGAACACAATATATTACTGTTGTTATAGTAGCCAACAACTTTAAGGAGAACCCAATAAAATACTGTAGTATTATTAGTCCAGTAACTATACAGTGAACACAATATATTGCTGTAGTATTATTACCCCAGCAACTTTAAGGAGAACACAATATATTGCTTTATTATTATTAGCCCAGCAACTTTAAGGAGAACACAATGTATTACTGTAGTATTATTAGCCCAGCAACTGTAAGGAGATCATAATATATTACTGTAGTAATATTAGCCCAGCAACTTTGAGGAGAAGACAATATAATACTGTAGTATTATTAGTCCAGTAACTATACAGTGAACACAATATATTGCTGTAGTATTATTACCCCAGCAACTTTAAGGAGAACACAATATATTGCTTTATTATTATTAGCCCAGCAACTTTAAGGAGAACACAATGTATTACTTTAGTATTATTAGCCCATCAACTGTAAGGAGAGCACAATATATTACTGTAGTATTATTAGCCCAGCAACTGTAAGGAGAACACAATATATAACTGTAGTATTATTAGCCCAGCAACTGTAAGGAAAACACAATATATTGCTGTAGTATTATTAGCCCAGCAACTGTACGGAGAACCAATATACTGATGTAGTATTATTAGCCCAGCAACTGTAAGGACAACACAATATATAGCTGTAGTATTATTAGTCCAGCAACCAAAATATTACTATAGTATTATTAGCCTAGCAACTGTACGGAGAACACAATATATATCTGTAGTGTTATTAGCCCAGCAACTTTAAAGACAACACAATATAATACTGTAGTATTATTATCCTAGCAACTGTACGGAAAACGCAATATATTACTGTAGTATTATTAGCCCAGCAACTGTAAAGAGAACACAATATATTGCTGTAGTATTATTTTTCCTGCAACTGTAAGGGGAACACAATATATTGCTGTAGTATTATTAGCCCAGCAACTTTACGGAGAACACAATATATTACTGTAGTATTATTAGCCCAGCAAGTGTACAGAGAACACAATATTTTGCTGTAGTATTGTTAGCCCTGCAACTGTAAGGACAACACAATATATTACTGTAGTATTATTTGCCCAACAAATGTACGGAATACACAATATATTACTTTAGTTTTATAAGCCCAGTAACTGTAAGGAAAACACAATACATTGCTATAGTATAACTAGCCCAGCAACTGTAAGGAGTACACAATATATTAGTGTAGTATTATTAGCCCATCAACTGTAAGGAGAACACCATATATTACTGTAGTATTATTAGCCCAGCAACTGTACGGAGAACACAATATATTACTGTAGTATTATTAGCCCAACAACTGCACGGAGAACGCAATATATTACTGTAGTATTTTTAGCCCAGCAACTGTAAAGAGAACACAATATATTGCTGTAGTATTATTGGCCCAGCAACTGTAAGGGCAACACAATATATTACTGTAGTATTAATTGCCCAACAAATGTACGGAATACACAATATATTACTTTACTTTTATAAGCCCAGTAACTGTAAGGAAAACACAATATATTCCTATAGTATAACTAGCCCAGCAACTATAAGGAATACACAATATATTAGTGTAGTATTATTACCCCAGCAACTGTAAGGAGAACACCATATATTACTGTAGTATTTTTAGCCCAGCAACTGTACAGAGAACACAATATATTGCTGTAGTATTATTGGCCCAAAAACTGTAAGGGCAACACATCATATTACTGTAGTATTAATAGCCCAGCAACTGTACGGAGAACACAATATATTACTGTAGTATTATTAGGCCAGTAAATGTAGGGGAACACAATTTATTGCTGTAGAAATACTAGCCCAGCAACTGTATGGAGAACACAATATATTACTGTAGTATTATTAGCCCAGGAACATAATGGAGAACACATTATATTGCTGTAGTATTATTAGCCCAGCAATTTTAAGGAGAACAAAATATATTACTGTAGTATTATTAGCCCAGCAACTGTAAGGAGAACACAATATATGGCTGTAGTATTAACAGCCCAGCAACTTTAAGGAGAACACAATGTATTACTGAAGTATTATTAGCCCAGCAACTGTAAGGAGAACAAAATATATTACTGTAGTAATATTAGCCCAGCAAATTTGAGGAGAAGACAATATAATACTGTAGTATTATTAGTCCAGTAACTATACAGAGAACACAATACATTGCTGTAGTATTATTAGCCCAGCAACTGTAAGGAGAACACAATATATTACTCTAGTATTATTAGCCCAGCAACTGTAAGGAGAACACAATATATTACTTTAGTATTATTAGCCCAGCAACTGTAAGGAGAACACAATATATTGCTGTAGTATTATTGGCCCAGCAACTGTAAGGGCAACACAATATATTACTGTAGTATTATTAGCCCAGCAACTGTAAAGACAACACAATATAATACTGTAGTATTATTAGCCTAGCAACTGTACGGAAAATGCAATATATTACTGTAATATTATTAGCCCAGCAACTGTAAAGATAACACTATATTTTACTGTAGTTTTATTATTCCTGCAACTGTAAGGGGAACACAATATATTTCTGTAGTATTATTAGCCCAGCAAGTGTACAGAGAACACAATATTTTGCTGTAGTATTGTTAGCCCAGCAACTGTAAGGACAACACAATATATTACTGTAGTATTATTTGCCCAGCAAATGTACGGAGAACACAATATATTACTGTAGTTATATTAGCCCAGCAACTTTAAGGAGAACACAATATTATACTGTAGTATTATTAGTCCAGTAACTATACAGAGAACACAATATATTGCTTTTGTATAATTAGCCCAGCCACTTTAAGGAGAAAACAATATATTGCTGTAGTATTATTAGCCCAGCACCTTTAAGGAGAACACAATATACTACTGTAGAATTATTAGCCCAGCAACTGTAAGGAGAACACAATATATTGCTGTAGTATTATTAGCCCAGCAACTGTAAGGAGAACACAATATATTACTGTAGTATTATTAGTCCAGCAACTGTAAGGAGAGCACAATATATTACTGTAGTATTATTAGCCCAGCAATTGTACGGAGAACACAATATATTACTGTAGTATTATTAGCCCAGCAACTTTAAGGAGAACACAATATATTGCTTTAGTATAATTAGCCCAGCAACTTTAAGGAGAACACAATATATTACTGTAGTATTATTAGCCAAGCAACTGTAAGGAGAACATAATATATTACTGTAGTAATATTAGCCCAGCAACTTTGAGGAGAAGACAATATAATACTGTAGTATTATTAGTCCAGTAACTATACAGAGAACACAATACATTGCTGTAGTATTATTAGCCCAGCAACTGTAAGTAGAACACAATATATTGCTGTAGTATTATTAGCCCAGCAACTGTACGGAGAACACAATATATTGATGTAGTATTATTAGCCCAGCAACTGTTAGGAAAACACAATATATAGCTGTAGTCCAGCAACCAATACATTACTGTAGTATTATTAGCCTAGCAACTGTACGGAGAACACAATATATTGCTGTAGTATTATTAGCCCAGCAACTTTAAAGACAACACAATATAATACTGTAGTATTATTATCCCAGCAACTTTACGGAAAATGCAATATATTACTGTAGTATTATTAGCCCAGCAACTGTAAAGAGAACACAATAAATTGCTGTAGTATTATTATTCCTGCAACTGTAAGGGGAACACAATATATTGCTGTAGTATTATTAGCCCAGCAACTTTACGGAGAACACAATATATTACTGTAGTATTATTAGCCCAGCAAGTGTACAGAGAACACAATATTTTGCTGTAGTATTGTTAGCCCAGCAACTGTAAGGGCAACACAATATATTACTGTAGTATTAATAGCCCAGCAACTGTACGGAGAACACAATATTTTACTGTAGTGTTATTAGCCCAGTAAATGTAGGGGAACACAATTTATTGCTGTAGAAATACTAGCCCAGCAACTGTACGGAGAACACAATATATTACTGTAGTATTATTAGCCCAGCAACTGTAAGTAGAACACCATATATTACTGTTGTATTATTAGCCCAGCAACTGTAAGGAGAACACATGTATTCGAGTAGTTATGAGACTTAAATATGATGTTTGGTTTGATCATGTGAACAAAGAAATCGAAGTTTACCAATTCCAACAAACGCTAACCACTAAGTCGAAGAGCTGCAAAATTCTTGGAATTTTTAATTTTTCGTGTACTATCGCCCCAAAACACGCGTTTATCACAGTGTTGTTCTTAAATAAGGGTAACTTCTGTTGTAGAAGAGCTATTTCGCCTTAAATAGTTTTGGATATACAACTGCTTAAATTTCGGCGATCTTTATTATACAGACAAAATGACATAATTTAATTCGGTTTTTACACTGCCCTTCCTAAAGGGCCTGCTCTTGTAGTGAAAAAATATCATATAAGAAGTAACATAGATAACATTCCTGCAATTTGACCTTACGACGAATTTTCAGCATGTAATAGATCACGCCGAACAAATCGTTGAACATTTGGTTGTTCAAAAAAATAATAACAGTTACATTTGGAAGTACTAATATTGATTGGAATAATGTGCAGTGACTGTATTGCAAATCACTAATATGTTATGCAATGGTTACCTCACCATCACTTTTATTGCAAATATTTTCCTGGAAAATTCCAAGCAAGGGGCACTTTCAAAAACCAACACTCCACCTAAAGTCTGGCTTCGTTGTGTAACATATATATTTCTGAACCTGTGACACGGGACTGACAAACTGAATGATTTCACTAATGTTCTCAACACAGTCAGGCCATCAATACAGTCAACAAACGAGAGAGGAATAAAGAGAGCTTTCCGTTATGGCCCGAACAAGATTGCACAACTGTCACATGTTGGGCAGCATTCTGACTAATAGCACAGCAACGTTGCCTGCACGTCACATTGTAACATTGCCACAATGTGCTTTGATGTGCCAGGTATGTGCATACGCATGTGCTCGCTATGTGCCGAAGCATGTATAGTAAACATTCACTCTGCTTATGCAGTGCTAATGATAGCGATTTGATAGTATACACCAAACTTGGTGATACACAAGTACTACTTATTCTTCAAATATCAACATCGATTGTCAGCAATATCTTTTGAAAACTTATTTAATTAATCTCAGTGGACCTAACATTGTTCAGTGCTCAATGAAGACTTCTTCAGATCATGGTTCCCTATATATCTATGCTGATTCTGAGAGTAGCATTCATCAGATTTTAAAAGGAAGCAGGAATCTTACAGCCATCTTAAAAATATGTAAGTACTTTTCTAAGTGTAGCGTATTGTAAAACTAAAAGTTATTCTGATCATTGTGTTAAAGAAACCTCTCTCAGCAACACCATGCTCTGGGCCTTTCTGCAGACCATCTTCAAACTTGAGGCTTACGTTTCAAAGCAGAACCTGTCGCTCGTGGAAACACACGAATTGTTTTCTTATCACGAACCGTCGCGCTAGAGTGAAGCGTATGAGGAAGGCACATTGAGTATTGGCGGTCTGTCATTTTGAATAAACTGGTCCACAACAAACGCGCGGTATTCACCAGACAAAGCCACGACGTGCGCTGACAACGGTACGTATGCAGCTGTTCAAGTACATGTCTCCCCCCTCTCCTCCCCCAACAACCACTATACGATGTCGCTGACCACTGCCTCACAGATCGGGGAGTTCTTTCTGCCGCAACCTGTATAAAAGTAAGTTTTGTAGCAGATACATGTTCACAATTCATTTACTTTCGTTAAAATTTTTAGCATAACTATGTCTCACTGATTTTATACATACCAAACCTTAAATAATATTAACAATTTCTACCCTACGAAATCTCAAAGCAAGCAATAGCAAAATTTGCATGTGTTTAAAAATCCCCAGCGAAATGCGCCTACGAAACCTCGAAGTGGGCAATTCAATCATTTTTACATGATTCAAAAAACTTCAAAGCGGGCAGTTGAATAATTTATATATTATCTACGATACCTCAAAGAGGGCAATTGAGTTATTTATATACGATTAAAAAATCCTGAAATCGGACAATTGAGTCATCTATACATGATTAAAAATTCCCACAACGAAGCACACATTACGAGCAGCTTATAAGTATTATCTAATTCTGTCCTACGAATCTACACATAGGAAACTGAATTTTTTAAATATAGGATTAAGAAATCCGCAACAAAAATATCTTTACCGATGTACGCCTGATATCATTGAGAGGGATCATGGACCCATGCCTCGTAGGGAAACTAATTGATAAATTAAAAACATTGCTCCTTCGAACAAAGGAAATGTAATATAATCGACTGAATTTGTTCAGACAGACCCGGGAAGATGGCTGTATACAAGAGTGGTCTAATACAACACCATAGATTTTTACCCGGTGAACATCTGAAAGGTAACATAGTACATATAAAAAACACTGGATTAATTTCTTTGTCCAGAAAATATATATCAGAACCCAAGTAGGACATGACATGTTAACTGTTTCGTTCAACACAATTCCCACATGTAAAAATACGGGGACCGACTCCACAGAACCTGGATAGACTTGACGGGGAGGTTAGCGCCCTAACCGCTGCTATTTTTTCTGTCATCTCGCCGGAACTATAGAACACGTCACTTAATAGTAGGAAAACATTCACTCTACAACCCTAAGGTAATTCATAAATATGAATAGTCAAGTATGTTTTGTACACCTTTGTACAAGCTGACAGCATTAAATATGTACGTATAAAGTAGTCATCAATAGAAAGAACTTGTTAGTAATTCGATAAACTATAATACTAAATTAACTATGTGATATATAGTGCAGTGATAAGTTGCGTAGTTGAGAAAAATCGGCAAATAAATTACGTCTTCCTGGGAATACACAGCGATTGCTACATTAGCTTACCAGTTATAAGCAAAAGCTTAATTAAAATACGCAGAAATTATGACCTGTTAGTATATACCTGCATTCTTATTGCAGTTTTATATGTAAGCACTGATGACGCATTAATAATACATTCCCGGTATACAGACATTAAAACTGACAAGAATATATTTACATGTTTAGGCGTCTTAATATTTTAAACTATACATATACACACACATCAGCATGTTCGTATTAATTTCACTACTATCAGGTAGCTGTTGTCAGAGTCACGTATATAAAAGCTTTTCTGTCGGTGCAGAAGAAGGTGTAGCGCCAAATACTAGTTGAATCTACGATATACATCCAGTGAAGAACCTGTTCACTACTACATAAAACCACATACTAATTCCTTTTTGCTACACGCAGCACATGCTGCTAAATTGTTCGCGTTTCTGTGTGAAGTTTATAGGAAAACGTGTATAGAAGTCAAACTATTGTACCAAAGAAGGTATGCGTAGCAAATGCTAGAAACAAACATGACTTAGTTGAAAATTAATATCCAGTCAAGTACTGTATTGTCTCCAAATATTCCGAGACGCAGCCGCCACCATATGCATTATATAATTTTTTTTAGTGATTAAGTTACAAAATGTGTGCTGTATTCTGCACTAAAATACAGAGTTTAAAGTGTGACAAAGCAAAACCTTGATAGTAGAATATTCGCCAATTATTTATTTATAGGAGACGTTACATTAACCTTGGCTGTTGTCTTTATAACTATGTCCTAGCTATCGACTTAGCAAAAACGGTCTTATATTTACACATAGCAGATGCTGGTACGATGTTGACCATACTGCTTCCCTGTGCAGTCTACCAGCTACAATGTAAAGTATGTATTCTTGCTCACACATCATTCACTTTGCTGGGAAGTGATGACATGTCGAAATGGAATGATTTCTTCCATCAAATCACTACGTCTTTGTGATACCAGGCTTAAGTATGGTATCCTACAGTTACTTGTCACGTGGTCTACTGCGAAGGTTTATTGAAATAGGCGATGTTACTTATCACAGCCTTCGTATAAGCGAACCACTAAGCTACGTACCATATTGCCAAATCATTGACTGTACTACTTATGAGCACTGTGAAGTTTTCCACATGCGACAATAAACACAGTTACCCTGCTCCGATGATGATATAATGAGATTCGCAAGTGTCTGCGACATGAAGATACGGCTTAATACTCAAGACTAAAGAGTATTATTATGACATGCAGCAACGGAAAGGCAAGGGCTAGGTGTACACTGCAGTGTGCAAGAACTTGGGAGAAGATGACGGCAGTTCTGTTCATAGCTTCTAACTGTCAGTTGCAGTAACAACAGTATGGATTCATTCAACAAGAAAACGTCAAAGACTAATGCTTAGACGCTTGGTTTGGATGAAACGTTGGCAGTAATATGTATTATAAATGTTGACCGTACCAACATCCAACAAGCATTATTTGCTGTTTTCGTTTCGCTATGCCTAATCAAGAGGACAACATAATTTTTTACTATCATAAATAGAGCTACTGATCCCCTAGTTGTTAACTGATCGCTAAGGAGTAAACATCTTACAATAGTGTTCTCGAACAAGAAATAATACTATGAACTATGAACGACCAGTCGCTGCTCAGAGTACGTCTCCGAAAGACCTTTTTCTAGCAATGAAGAAGCATCGCTGTGATTTCTGCAACAAGACATGTAATAAATCGCATAGTGAGGGAAGACATGAGAAGTGTATATGTGTGAAAAAACCCATCTCGTAAGAAGCTGCGTTGTGATACGTGCCGTATTAAAAAAGCAAGCCAAGGTCTCATAAAGAAATATCTTGCAATGTTACGAACTCGTTCCTTTACCTGTGAATCGCAATTTGCGGAAGCTTGGATTATCAAGTTGCAAAATGGCGCCTACAGAAGTGAAAATTTACTCCGCAACAGATCCGAAGACATCAGAATTGATATCCTTATCATACAGACGTTCATGTAGCTACTGTAAACATTTTCGTGTACTCGTAATGTAAAAATACATGCAGCGCACATATGTAAAATGAACCCTAGTCGTAAAGCTTACAGATGCGACAGCTATAATCATTTGTTTGCACGTGTTGACAATCTTTAAAAAAATGCGCAGGGCTTGTTCCCTTTTCAAAACAATTCTTATAATTTTCGCATATGACGATGAAGAAATATGTAATACATAGACAACTTCGGATCAACATGCGAACTCTGTGGACAATTCTGTGAACAAAGCAACAACGTCAAGATACAAGTGTGGACAATGCTATAAGGTACGAGTTCCAATATAAGATGGCAAGAGAAATTAAATGTGTGCTAAAAGAAAGGTTATGTTTATTACACGACAACTTGTTTTTAATGCAATCTTCCGTTCAGGTGCTATGCACGAACATATATGCAGGATGCTGAACTTAGTCGCAAGATTCATCGTGAACAGGTGGCTGCATGTAATATGGCTTGTAAGGAGCATGTATACGGTTCCAGTCGTGAAGTCTGTACAGGTTGTGGATGAGACTGTTGGTAATGGATTGTTTAAAAAAAATCTAGCTTTTCTGGGCACTCTGAAGACTTATGTAGCACCAATTGCGTCAGGATCAACAAAATATATTTGCTCATTTCTAACCGATTAGATTCAAAAATTAAAATATCAACTTACAGAAGTTCTAAAAAAACCATGGCTCGTTAAAATATAATTTATGGTTAGACTGTGACTACACTAAACCAAAACCCCGTGAAGATGAATTCCACAGAAAAGCAGTCAAGACATTAAATGTTGCTTTATACGACGCACAGCAGATTGAAATTGAATCTTCTATACAAAAATGTTAGAAGGAAGAAGAAGTGATTGCAAAAGGTTCGGGTCAGACGCTGAAATGTGTCGCTCATTTAGAGCTGCGAGCAAATGTTTTCGGTCCAACTACCAAATTGCATTAAGTAAAAATAATATAACAAAGAAAATAAATCGTATAAAGGTGTAGTACTACATCGCGTTTCTATTGTAGACTGCAAAACCTCTTTGTTTATAACAGTAAGTATATAAATTCAAATATTTAACGTTCCCATACCTGATATGTCATCCTGCCCCGACAAGAAAATTTGTACAGTACCTTGAATCATTTTTGGATACGAAGTAAACTCCTTCCAAAATACTGCTGTAGACGTGAAGATAATCATCTTATTTAAGCAATGTGCATCTGTTTTTAAATATTTATTGTTCTGACAATCAGTCGAAATGGTGTGATCTAATAAAATAGTGCACGGCTGACTTTTTGCAGTGCAAATATTTTTCTTAATTATCTGTGTAAAGAAACATTGAACAAATTATGTTTTCCGTCTCGAGATTGTCCGATATAAACAAAATTCTATGTTGCAAATAAAGCAGAGATGAAGATCTAAGTACATTCTGTGAATACTTGTCCAGTCAAGTATACATTGTTTACGATAAAGTATGAATTTTTAAACATATCTGTTTGTATTACGATCATATGAAATTTTTGGTCACAGTGATACGTTAACGCCTGTGTGATGTTGATCATGTCAATTATGACATCTTCGTCTCTATTACGGAAACAGTTTTCACTTTTGTAGGCTCAACTTTGCAACCTGATGATTCAAATTTCCGCAAATAGCGATTCACAGTTATAGGATGTCTATCAATTTATATTGTCTTGCTATTGTCATACGGCACTTTTCACAATGTAGCTGCTTGCAAGAAGTGTTTTTTAGACATATCCACTTCTCATGTCTTCCCTCACTGTGCGGTTTACTAATTGTCTTGTTGCAGAAATCACAGTAATGTTTCTTCGTTGCTGGAAAAGGGTCTTTCGCAGACGTACTCTGAGCGGCGACTGGTAGTTCATCATTCGTATTAATTCTTGATTGAGAACAGAGCTGTGTGATGTCTGCCTTCTTGCATACAGCATATGTTTCGGATCGCTCTGAACAAATTCAGTCGATTATATTACACGTCTTTTTCTCGAAGAAACGAAATTATTTAATTGTTTCTCAATTCGATGTCTACTCTGCATGCGTCCCGGATATCTCCAAGTAAAATCAGACGGCCGTCAGTAAACATAATTTATTTGTGGATTTCTGAGTCATGTGTATAATATTCAGTTGCTAGCTTTGACGATTCGAAGGACAGAAATAGTTCATACTTCTAGGCTACCGATCAGGTGCATTTAGTCGCAAATATTTATAAAAGATTCAGTTTCCATGTTTGGGGTTTCGTGGAGCAGAAGGACAATTCCAAATTTATTGAAACCAATTTATATCCTCCACACTACTTACGGACGTAAATCAATGAACTATGCTATTCCGGGAGTATTATGAATTCGGAAGGATTTTTAGAAGTTAAATTAGAAACAATTCTAAATGAAACTGCAAGCTAAATTTCTAACGTACAAAACGATGATCTGAAATATGTTTCTGTTTCCACTTTTGCCCAAAGCTGTATAAACTGTGTTTGCTGATACACAGAGAAAATATTTTGTATTTTTTCTATTACACCACTTTGGTCATAACTATGGGTTCTTATAAACTGCTGCAAACTTTAGTTAAAAGAGACGAACAAGCATTTGTTCGTACGTTGCCTCAAGTGATAGAAATACTTAATGACAGTGATACAGACAATAAAGATTTTGGTGTGTGTTTTAAAAATGAATGCGCGGGTTCCATAAAACTCTTGGCTTATCGCTACAGTCTTCAGGCTGGACTGAACACGAACAAGCACTTAGAACGCATACATGGTGTTCTAAACTGGGCCGTGCATTTCAAACAATACGAGGGTGCTTCACCAAAATGTCTTTTTTTTTCTTTTTTTCTATTATTTTTTAAAATTTTTATGTTTGTAATTGATAATGTTCATTGTGTTGGCATATGTAGTGACTATGTTTTGCTGCCTTGAAAATGTTTTTATCTTTCATATTTTTTTCATAGCAGCATTTCATATTCAATATTTTCATTCGTGGTTTTATGCATAAAAACAAAATCAACAAACTCAACTTAACGAAATAAATATCTTTAAAAACAATGTTAAGGGCTAAAACAACATGTATATTAAAAACACCCAAGTTAAAATTTTTTTTACAAAATTTTTTTCAAAATCCAACAATGTTTTATGAAAATAAAATATTAACTCGTATGTTTTGTATGTGTGTTGACGTAGTCCATGACATTGATTTCAGTGGGAATAAGTTCGTGAAGTACAGTTTGTTGGTTTTAATTACATACATAAAACCGAAACAAGAAAATTTTGACCATGAAATTCCCTTATGTAAAAACTATGGAATATAATATATTTTCATGTCTGCGAAACAGTAACTATAAATGACTGCGAAATAATCACAATTTCTCTTCAAATATAACAAATTGTAATTGCCCACGCCAAAAATGACTCGAAGGTACTTCATCTCATGTCGTGCCCTTAAGCGGCGGATCAACATGTTTATTTAAATTATTTTCTGACAGATCCTTCCAAGACAGTCTGGTTATTTTGCTAGATGTATTAAAGTGTATGCAGAGCTGTGTGAACCGTTGAATCGGTGCCACAAAGGCAGATCCAACACACGCATTGAGCATACGCCCTGTGTTCTTATGAGTATAAATATGGTGTTCGTGCTTCTCTATGTAATTGCACCAGTTCTGCAATAATATTGTGTATTGAAACTTAAGATTATCTGGCACCATTGCCCTTAATGCACTTTGTGAGAGACTAACTTTACGATTGACTCATCAGCAAAATTCCTGCCGTTTCAGGTCGTGCCCATGTGCCTTTATCTGGGTTTAAAGTAAACATTTTAACGTTTCTTCTGAATGTGCACTTATAACGTTTGGTACCAACTCGATGTCAAGGTCAGGTGCCAGCTAGCTTCGCGAAGCACTTCAAGTGGAAATAGTCTTTTCTTAGTTCTTTGCAGATCACGCATCTCCTTGCACTTATTACGTCTATGTCTATTTAGTCTTGGTTCCAACATGTGATTTACTTTAAAGTCAGGATCCTGTTTACCCTCGTGGAACATTGACATATTAAAATGTGCACTTTTACATTTAAATCACACTAAAAACATTTTTACAGGATTTTGACAAGCACAAACAAATTAAAATAACCACATTATCAAATACGTCTCGCATGACAGCATAAATTTACCTTTTGCATTATTTGAATGATTTTCACTTATAAAATTCTTATTAATTTTATACGTTAAACCTATTCACGCTAATGATGCTAGCTGTCTGTAGGTACTTCTGAAATACCTTCTTGTTTGCTTCCTGTCAAAGCCTTCTAGTGGTCGGCACGTGTGCCTATTGTGATGTAACTATTAATGAAAATAAATTACAGTTTCACCAGTGTTGGTACTATAATTACAAGGAATCACATTTAAACCAATTACTTGTGCCACTTTCTAAATCATATTTTAATACAGCATTAACTGCGGAACCGTAATTCGTAATTCGCTACAGCTTTATTTTTATTGATCTCAGTTGCAGTAATGAATAGTAATATTTTTAGGAAGGTTTCTCTTAAAAGTGTTTTCATAATGAACATCCACATATATCACAGCTGTGCGTGCCTCCTATAATTCTAAAGGAACATATTTATATAACAAGCTCACAATTCATTGTTTCAACTTATTTTACTGAGCGACACTGTCGTATGTGATTGTATATGAATGTTCGTCATGTATGTACTACAACTGTACACATTTTGTTTATATGTATGTTGTCCTTGTATGCATGAGCGTCATGTGCAGTATAATGCTTATAGAATAAACTTTGATCGCATAATATTGACAGAGACAAAATATACTTTCCATCTTTGCAATAAGTCAGACGAGCTGCGACATCTTTGTTATCTAAAGCCATCGTGGTAATAATATTAAAACATGACGTCTACACAATAAATAATTGGGGATAACTTAAAACAGTCCCGATTTCTCTTGAAATTTGGCGTGTTTAATTAATGTTTTATCTTCTCAGTTAGTATGTTTTATTAAGAAACGATGGATTGTATAAAGTAGAGCATAATTTTGTTAGCGCACAGCAATCACGCGCAAATCTACGACTGGAATGGTAATTATTTGCGAATAATGGGGTAAGGTCACGTTAGCTAACATTATTTTCTCAATATCGCGATATCTCGTGATACGCATGTTTAATTTTCTTTAGTAGCGTCACAATATCGTGGTGGTATTTATCATGTTGGAAAGATGACAGAATATGTATTTGTGTACGTGGCTGATGGCTAGTCTTGTGCTACCCCACCTTCAACGTCTCATTTTGTCACCACTACTGCCTACTTCTCCTTCCTCAGTCAGATCTTCATGTTAAGAGTTATTTTTCTTATGGCGGTTATGGAAAATATTTCCGTATGTTTTTAGGTTTAAAACTCACACTGTAGAGTATGCGCACATAGATTACGCATTCGTTTCTAGACCTGTGAGTCATTAAAAAGGGTGACGTCACTTCGTATTTTTTATGTCGGTCGCTAACGAATTCAGATCAGAGAAATATGCTTTCTGCACGAGGAACAAACCACCATAAACGAGCAAACAATATTCTAGATGAATAATTGTTGTTGTCCCATTTAACTAACACTTATTTGTATTCAAAAAAATAAATTTTCAAGATAAAAGCAATTGTCACAGTAAAGAAGTACGTAACAAATATTGTACACAATGTAAAGCTCACACATTTAACATAGTGGTTTGAAGTGAGGATAAAGTGAGTGAGTGAGAGATTTTGGTCAGCACTTAACGTCGAGGTCTTTAGCGCGGGTGGGGGGGGGGAGTGACATGACGTGAGTACGTAGCAACACCAGAATGAAAGGGCGGGGAAAACGGAAGATCCCCGAGAAAACTCGCCAAACAATGGCATCGTCCGGCTCGATTCCCACATGCGAAAATCCGAGGACCGACCCCGGTGGGAATCAAACCTGGATCGTCTTGATGTGAGGCGAATAGTCTTGACAATTCAGCCACCGCGGCCGAGGATAAAATGGCGACCTAATGTTTATACAATGGGAGTACTCTTAGAAAACTCATGTTCTCCGAATGAAATGATACCAGGTACCACTGCCAGAAAACGAGCTCGAATCGCTTTGAAGTAAGGAGTGGCATACGCATTAAACTAGCATGGACCTCTGAAGTAATCGACACCACTATTACGTAAATAGTAATTATTTTCCAGTTGAAGTCTTTGAACATACTTTATTTTGGTGGATTCACAAAAATACTGCATGACTACAAAATTTTGTTACAGCGTTTTTCTCTAGTTAACAGTTAAAACTGAGCCGAACGATTGAAGTAATTTTTGTGTCAACACTAGTGAGATATAAAAAAATAATAATAAATATTGCGTACTTGCGACACGGCTGTAAAGTTATTCCCTGCGTGGTTTGAAAGGAACGTTTTTTTAGAAGGACGCAAATTTCATGTTATATCTTGTCATCTAATACTAGGTTTAGGGCCGGTTTCACAATGTCGGTTTATAGTATTGGGTATCAGACCATATGATAACTATAAACGAAACTTATGACTACTGGCTAAAACAATAACGCTTCTAAAACTGATTCTCCCGTTTACGAATGTTATGATTAGATCAGTGCTGGTTAATATAAATTTGACAACCATGCAGTGACGTTTCACGTTGTGATTGGGCGTTGAATTGTTTTTTTAAGTCGCAGTTAACATTAGCTTGTAAACAATGGACGAAAGAGCTTGAAGTGCACGTCCGGGTAGTTTTATTATCTCTGAAAGCGAACTTTTAATTACCCTTGATAAAAATGTTCTCATATTGTGGAATGTAAATAACAGACGCAGGCAGTGACGTGGAAACAGAAAGAGGAATATTGGAAGACTGTTGCAAGTTGCAGCCGAGTTCAACACATAGAACAGAGAGTACATATATAGAAGGTAAAGTCCCTGCAGTCTCCTTGAAGCTGTGTTGCTACTAGCGCTTATGCGAAACAACTGCGCACTAACCATAAAGTAAACTGTACGGTGTTATGTATAAACAGACCAAGTGCAAATTGTAAGTTACATGTAAAATAATATTCTACTTTGAAACAGTCTTACAAAAAATATTTTAATAATATACCCTGTTATCAGGAATATTAACTTAATAGGGCCAAAATACCTTTTGTAAGACTTTCAAATCTGAAATACTTATAGCATCTTTTACTCATAACTAAAATTTTTCACTTGGTCTGTTTATGCATAACACCATCCAACTTTACCAAGCTTAACACTAAATGGGTGAAAATAAACTAAATGGCCTAAAACTATTAGACCTACTTGAAAGCAGTCTTCAAAAACAAATTATACGGTACATTACAATGCTCGACTATACTGCTGTACTTATCGTAATTACGACAGTTAAAGCAATGAATTGGACAAGTTATACAAAACATATTATCTATGCTCTAAGGCTACCCGCGATAAACTTCAACAACTATCCTCTTTCGCTTTCTACTACTGCGAAGCTAGCGCTCACAAGAATCACAGAGAACTAATTTAATGGTCTCGGTCTGGGCTACTGAGTTGATACCCCCTGGTTCATTACTATTTCAGTCGTGTGTCCGTGTAAAGACAACATTTTAAAAGCGAAGTACGATAACGTAAAAAGATCGACACGAAAAAAAGAATAGCGAAGAGCATATGCAAGTCTTCAAGGTGTGATGTGGATTGCCACCGAAAATTACTTCAACATATTTGTACGAGAGAGTCAATATTCGTAATAAACATGGAGCAGACTTGTAGTAAAACTTTTTCTCCGTTAATGGTTTTGCTTTGCAGGTTACAATTATATTTGTACGAAACTACTGTAAGAGACTTCCTCTGTGTTCGTGTTATATACTTATATCCGGCGAGCATAACCTCGCATGAACGAAGCCAAATATTAATTGAATAATTCTTTTCAGTAATAAGAATCTTTGTTTCAAATTTCGAGGCGTTGAAAACATCTGTTTTTTGTTGTGTGTGAATCGTTGAGTTAAAAACAGCTTGGATGTAAGTTACGTTGTGTTTACTTTTCTTTATTTTCTAGCAAAATATCGATGCATTTTGTACGTTTATTTACAAAAAATAAGTGGGCTTTCTATGTAACATACGGTCGTAGAATAACAGGTCTGGTCACTCGCCTATCTACCCCTGTATTTTGCTTGGCCCCCCCTTGTTGTTTGGCTACAGTTCAATAAGTTACCGAGAGTGTTGTTTACATTATATAGTAAATAAAGATTGCTGGAGTCATGCTTCAAGATTATGAGCGAAGGAAGTATTTCATAAATCGATAAAAATTCGTTTTGATATATATTGTCTTTATAATGTAAACACTGGGAAAACGTGGGAAGGAAGAGGGTGGAGTTTGAGTGCGACCGCTCTGATTGCAGCGCCAATGACGTACAACACTCTCGGTAACTTGGCGAATTGGAGCCAAACAACAAGGGGGTCAAGTTTCCAGGTGAGTGTCCTGTTCTTCTACGACCATGATGTAACATAACCAAAACTAACCTCTTCCTCTTAATATTCAAAACCAAAACAGAAAAGAATAGCAGCATGTATCTGGTAAGCTACATAGTTAATACAGTTAAAACATGAATGATTTCTTTCACAATAGTATTAAAGTTAATATTTTTATGTTGATAAAATATCTTTACGAAAATTGTCACGTATTGGCAAGAAATTCTTCTGTTTATAAATACCAATACTAAGTTTTGTTTGCAACCATCGTCTTTAAATATTAAGTCGGCCATAACCTCATTTGCAAAACAACTTCTGTATTGGCAGTGATAGCATACGTACATTCTTTTCGGTTTAAACTAATATTCAATAAAATGCAAGAAATGAAGACTTTCTTATTGTAACTTCACATTCAATAAATTTTTCTGATTAGGTAACACATAATCATGTTTTCATTACAAGGGTTATGTTTTATTGCTTAAAAACACAATATGCCATATTTGTTAAGTGTTCTGTTTTACTCAGTAACCGGAACTTCATCTTGTGTTTAAATTAACCATTGGTTACCAATATTTAAACAGCATTTTTTAATTAACCATAACTCGAGAAACACAAAACACTGTTAACCACCAATTAAAATGTAACCAGAGAGAACCAGAGAGAACATATCCAGACATTGTGAAACCGGCCCTTATACTGCGTTTACAGTAGCAACTCAATCCGGATTGAACTAAGAGAGGACTGAAGAATCTTGATTGAAATTTTACATTTAAACACGTTCCTATTGGACTGAAGTAGGAGTGGAGTGAGTAATCCACAAAACTAACTTTTGGAGGGAGGCGGGTTAAAATGTGGCAAAGGGCCAGAGCGGAGTGCCCAAAAAGATTTTAATATAATGAAAAAAATAATTGGTTTCCATCAAAACAAGTTATAATTCTGAGAGGCGGAAGGCTTAAACAGGATGCCCAAAAAATAAGTGGAACAGTTTCCCTTTTCAAAGTGTTTCTAAACCGGACATTAAGAAGCTTGTAGTTGACTAGGTATCTGTATTTTGTTGAAATTATCTCTGTCATTCAATCAGTAATAAATGGCAGTAGGAGTATGTGACGCCAGCGACCAGCAATATTTCGTCGCTCTATTATGAAATTGCGGCATAAACATGTCGCTAGCAGCGAGCATCGGGCATTACGCGTCGCGCTATTGAAATAATTCAAATGAAAGGTTTTTTTTACGTGATACAGCCTTCAAATTTGTCAGTCATATGTTATTACCGCTAACACGTTTGTACAAATATTGTACGGGGCATTTCGTTTTGCAGAACAGGAAAAACGAGCAAGGTATAACTTGGTATAAACATTAGTAATGATTTATCACAAATGTCGTGAACTCATGATTTTGTAAAATTTTGCCGCAACTGATATTTGCTAGTAGTATTACCGGTCACATAAAACATGCCCATTTCAAAGACAGCACTTGCTCTTATTTGCTGTGCATGGGGCACATAAACATGTTTATAGAACCAGGTTGGGACATCACAGGAGATGCAAAGCAAGTCTAGGAGCAGCACAGGCGCGCCTTGCAGACTGCCGGAATGCTGATAGAAGTATGCGCGGCAACGGAGACGCGTATTTACTATCATTTTCAAGGTCTTGTGTGGTTTTATTGCAGGGTGTAGTTTATGTATATAAAACTAATACTGACCACGACGAACTATTTCATTCGAAACATGAAATTAATTGTTAAGTAAATTCCATGTTATTCATTGACTTTTGTGTTAGAAGGACGTGAAGTAAAGCCGTATGGAGACTGTGTGTATCAATGAATGATATCGTTCTGCCGAAAATACAATTTACAAGAAAAAAGAAAATATACTACAAAATGTATTAAAATTTGTGCGCACCAAAACTATCCGTTCAGAATGCTAATAGGTTACATAATGTTTGAAGGTTAGTTCGTGCTGTTGTTACAACAGATATTAAAATTATCGTTATTGTGAGTAGACTGATACGTTGTATACAAAGGGAATAACATGAGCTTGTAATTTTCACGATACTACATATTAACGTAACATTCTACAATCGTAGCTTCGGAAAATTATTGTAACATTTTTTTTGTAGGAAAAATTTATTTACCTCTCAAAAGTAAACATAAAAACGGAAAATTATTTGAATTAAAACTCTCGTGCTAAGTATATATTTTAACGCATACAACTGCATAGACACGTTTACGACTTTATCATTTCAGCAATTTAGCATTCAGTATGTACGAGGTGGCCTAACCTTGTTAGTTGTAAATAAACCCGCTATAATGAAAGCAACGTGTTTAACTACAATACACAGATAAATAGTAAAATATAATCAAAATAGTTTACACAGAATTAGTTTAGAGAATACTGTTAATACATGAATACAAATAGTTTGCCAGAAGGTACGATGTGTAACAATCACAACACTCGTAGTAACGATATTTTTACATTGTTACCTCTTGACAGTGCTCTTTATCTATATATATAAAAATGAAAGGTGACTGACTGACTGACATATCATACTGCAGCCCAAACCACTGGACCTAGAATCGTGAAATTTTTTGTGGGGGTTCCCTTCAGGTCGTAGGCGAGCACTAAGAAGGGATTTTTCGAAATTCGACCTCTAAGGGGGTGAAAAGGGGTGAAATGTGTTTCCGAAGAAACGTCGATAGAGCTCGAACCCGACGGCCTATCATC
>PNEQ01010286.1:0-21220 GCA_003012365.1 Medauroidea extradentata | reverse complement strand
ACATTACGTAGCTAAATTATTATAACACAACATATTTCAATAAAAAAATTAGTTCGAAATGACAATACTGTATTACAAAAGAAATAGGCAACAGACTGGGGACACTTTACCTTATTTACAAAACAAAAGAACTAAACTACGTCCATTATAAAAATAATGGTAAACAAAGAGGGTGGTGCCAAACAAAATGGCACACAGGGTGCACGACAACGTACATTGTAGCTGCCGCAGATGTTCGCCTACGCTCTTGTAGACTATGATACTTCGAAGAATAAAAAGTAATTCCGTGCAAGGATGATGCGTAACATTCACACGGCTCATAAGAACACGCAAGCACTAGGGCTATCACTGGATCTGACACTGCAGGTTTCATCGCTCTTACGCACTTGAGTGAAGCCTTGCAGTTTCAAAACCTTATTTTTCTAAAAACCGTTTATAATTTTTTACTCGAAAGTAAAGCACACTACAGTATAGTGCTATGTAATTAAACATCTTCTGATAAATTATCTACTCGGCAAAAAATCTCATGAAATTTTGATGAGTAGTTCAGATTTCATAGACGATTGAGTATTAGAGTCCCCCGCTCGACATCGTACCTTTCCATACCTCTTAATGGGGATGGAGCGCCAAAGCAGAGAGTTACCACAATTTTCGACATAAATATTTTCCCATCGCTTATTATAGAAAATCAATGCACAACAATCCGTAGGTTACGCTTTTGTACACCCCTTTTTTTGTTGCATAGTCACCGACTTTTTTATTTTTGTAGTACTGATGGCAAATAGGAATAATGTCTCTTTTTCTTATCTGTCATCACTGCTCCGAAAAAAAGAGAGTCTGTTACAATAAAGTAATATAATAAGTTGAAGAAAAGTATCATTACCGAATTGTTGAACCTTGATTTTCGATAATAAGCGAGGAGAAAAAGTTATGTCCAAAATTGTGAAAATGCGCAGCTTTGTCGCACCATCCCCTTAAGAGGAGTCCTCGACTGGTGCATGGACAGCGTTGCGGCGTGTCACGGGTATTCTTTTTTACGCGAAACCGCTTAAGTTATTCATGTCATTCATATGTTTGTCTACGGAAGGAACATACACTTGAAACTATGCTTCTATGTTTTCAAAAATTCTGCACGCTTGTTAAAGACACGATTTTCGGGCCTCTCAAAATGGCTTAAAAAAAAAAAAAAAAAAAAAAAAAAAAACTTTTTTTTAGACTGCTGTAATTCCGAAAATATTACCTGAATTGGTAAAGTGCAAAGCGAGAGGCATGCGTTGGTATTTACTTCATACTATTAAAAAATATAATGTTGTGGTCGCCGCTTAAAGTCCCGTAAGACAAAGACTACAACGAAAACCTTGGACGCCAGTTTGACGCGTTGCGAATAGAGGCGATATGCTCCTCGTAAAGCGTGGGACACTGGCTCTTATCGCTACGCTGTTCCCACGCATCAAAGGTGGAAATTCGGCACCAACGAAGACTCCTCTTAAATGCCGCGTGCTCTGAGGTGCCTGTCTAGTGGCTGAGATGAATGAGCTAGTGCAGCTGAATGCAACCAAGGTACTGCAGGCCGCAGAGGTGCATGTACATGTGAGCCATGTATTTCACTAATAAGGGCATAACAGCAATTTTCATCAACGTGTTTTTATTTTTTAATTTTTACCAGATAATTTTTTGATTATTTTAGACACAAAATGTGACTAAATTTTGCTCTTATGAAAATTTTTTATCTCGCAAACTTTTCACGTAATGGCTCATTAAAGCCAACATTGGCAAGTTTCTGTTTTAAGGACGACACTAAAACTAAATCACTTACCAAACTGAAAAAATTCACGGTGGATAACGATGTTGTAGGCTACAAATTCAACTATGTTGAACCAAAAAATAAAATATTTTGTATTTTTAAATCAAGTTATCGAATAGTTTTAATGTTCTTTTAATTTCAACATTTTATTTTAAATTCACAATGTTTTTACTCTTTGTTTTTATGTACGTCAATTTGTAGCCTGAAAGTCTTTATCCGCTGTGATTTTTTTTCAATTTGGTATGTCAGTTGGTTTTAGTGTAGTCCTTAAAACGGAAACATGCAAATTTTGACTGTAGCAAGCCATTACGCGAAAACTATGAGATATAAATAATTTCTCAAGAGAAAAATTAGGGCACGTTTTTGTGTCTAAAATAAAAAAAAAGATATCTGGTACAAATAGAAAATAAAACCGTGCCCTTAAACTGAACATACCCTTAGATACCTGCAACCAGCAATACTCTGGTTCTAGCTTACCTAGGTGGGAGGAGAATATTTCGACCCCTCGACCACCGTGCCCCAATTGATATTGGTTAATATCTAACATTTAATATTATGGTAATGAAAGTACTTAAGTTAGTTATGTAAATGTTTCACTATATTGCTATAAGCGAATATTTTATAAACGATCACAACATTTTAGGAGAACTTAACTATTTGATATAAAACATTTTTTTAATGATGACCTCAAAATTTTTGTCGTACTGTTCCAACTGAATAGTAAATACAAACTGAGGAATCCATTAATTTTATAGATAGTCGATAGTGTCATAGCATGAAATAAAACTCTGAGATAATATGTGCTGGTATTGGTGTATCGTTCGTTAACTACACCAACGCATTAGGTTAGTTATTTTTAAGTGAGTCTTTCAAATCGTCAGCAGCGTGGCTATTATAGCCGGTTATACACACTTTGACAGAATGTCATAAATTAGGGAACAACCGACCATAGCCTTTATTTTAATACCATATAAGCATTTGCATTTGGCGGTTTAGGGAAAACATGTGAAACATAATTCAGGATGGCCAGAGTAGGTGTTCGAACCTGCTTTTTATAATTCTCATCTTTACATTATCACAACCCCTAGCCGTGGTGTTTGCTATGCTATCCACTTTCCTGCCTCAAGAATCGAGATAGATCCGAAGGTTGCCCTCATGATGAAATATCCTAAGCAGAGATTAGAGAAACATACTGATGGAAACGTGACGTGTGTTCTAAGTCGAAGGGTGCAAGCCTTGAGACGGGAAGGGAAGGAGACCATCCACACTATCGATACGTTGAAAGAGTGGTTGGTTAACATAGCAATATATATTATTTCCTAGGGGTCTCAAATCATAACGTCATTTTTAATACACCTGCAGGTACATCTGATTGCATTCCGCCATATTGTTTCGTGAATAAACAAAGTGAGCATGGCCTCAGTATAGGCGGCTAATACGCCATCTGTATTCTTCTCTCATATCTGGCGCGAAGGGAGAAAATTCAGGTCCGATAGCAGCACGGCGCGATTCATCGAACTTGCTCGCTATCTATCGAGTTCCCTCGTGGGGACGGAACAATTGTCCCACATGGCTGCGCTATGCGGGCAACGAGAAGATTGTCCTCTGCAGCAGATTCCTGGAGCTCGCTCTATGATCGACCAGTTCTAGGAGGGCCAGTGGTGTTTCCACGAGTACGCAAACAAACTTCTTCATACGTAATTAGCGTAGTTTGTTGCGTTCGGCTTTAAGTCTCGTCGACAGCGAGGTCATTAGAGGCGGTGACACGCAACTTTGTACAATGACAGGATCTGGGAGAGAAGTCGGCCATGACCTATGTTAAGGCACCATCCCAGCATTCACCTGGAACGAATTCGGAAAACCATGGAAAATCGACATCCGGATGGTCGGAGCCGGGATCGAACCTGCGTTCTCCCGAATGTGAGTCAAACGTGTTACCTTTGCACCACCTCAGTTTATTGTATGTGTTACAGTTTTACAATTTCGTAAACGAATTAAAATATTGTTCAATTTGATACAAAAGATCATTTCGCCAAAGGCAACTACTTATTGATCAAACTAGTAATATAAGTACTTCAATCCATAAAGTAGAGCTTCTATTTTTATAATCTTCCTGATTTCATTGTGATGTCACATAATACGGATGTTCAAGAGCCGGATTTCTGAAAGTGCTCGTAAACTTCTAAATTTCACACAAACTCCTGGTGAATGCAGTTGCAACAACCGCGTATGCAGGTAACCGTAGAAGCACAGTGGCCACTCCAAAGGTTATCATGTGCAATTTAATAGTTTTATGTTTTCCATGCACTAATGCCCGTAAGTTACACGAATACTTCAACGCTTACATTTTTTATGAATCACGATGGAATTGATTTAATTGAGCTGCGCTCAATAGCCGTTGTTAAGGCTCGGTTCCAGTTGCCATATTGAATTTTATTATTTTCCACTTTTTTGAAATTCGAAGAAGAAAAATGTGAAATATACGATTATACCTCAAATTCTATTTATATTTCTCTACAGTACAGACCTTGCGATTTAGCTTTTAGCTTAAAATTACTCCTCAATGTGTGTGGCAAATTTTTTAATATTCATAATTTGCCCGACAAATTGCGATCTAACTATACAATACTAGCTGTATTGCCATGCTCGTATTGTAGCTCAAGGTAAATAGAATTTGCGGTATAGTCGCCGATTTAACATTTTTCTTCTAATAATTCCAAAAGCGAAAAATGATAAAATGCAATATGGTGACTGAAACCGAGTCTTGTAAGTGTGCCTTATGTCTCGTCAACAGCGATGTCATTGACACACAACTCGATGCAATGACAGGAACTGTGAGAAGAGACAGCCATGGTCTATGTTAAGAACCATCCCAGCATTCGGTTCGACTGGTTTCGGAAAACTATAGAAAACCGAAATCAAAATGGCCGTAGCCGGGGACCAAATCCGGGTCCATCGGCAAGTGAGTCCAACCTGTTACCGTTGCGCCATCTTGTTCGGTTAAGTGATAAGGAAATTGTTTGTAATAGGCGTGTCGAAGTTTTAAAATCGTGTGTGTTTAGTTTAAAGTGTGGTTTAGTTAAATATTCAAGGTTAATCAGATAGCCTAATGTTTAGTAGTTACGCACAAAAAATAATATACGTGACACACTTCTACAACGTTCATGCTCGTCAGACAAAAAAATTTATAAACAAATTTTCTCTCTGTCAGCGGGAAGACACGGTACATCGCTCATCTCTAGGAGAGAACATGCTTGTTGACTTATAAATCACGATAACAAGGTCATAAATAAAACTCAATTAAGGGGTTGCGTCACTTTGCGCCTAGAGCAGCGAAAGGAACTTGCATTCGTGTATTCGAGACGCAAAACGTAAACGTTAGAAAGAGAGAGTTGATGTGGGTGTGTGTCAGCTTTCGTGCTAAAAATAAAAATGTTCTTGGACGCAAAAAGGAAAAGAAAACTCACGCATGTTTCGCTTCGTCTTGGCTAACAAGGTATCTTCAATATTCCGTTTTAAAGAGTTGTTATCTATCTCTTTAAGTATGTCTAGAAGAAGAATAAGCAATCCTGTAAAATTCTTTATTCAATATTTGTGAGTAGTGACCAAAATCGTGAAACTTGGTGAACTATTTTCAAGGCGTAATTTTATAATTTCGTTTACTGCGCAATATAATACGCTACCTAAACTCACCTCTCTAGCTGAATTTTGGCTAAAACTTGTTTTTTTTTTTTTTTTTTCAAATCTTTTTTTATTTTCGTTTGAACAGTCAATTATCTGCAAAAGTCAATAACAGTTATCAGCGCGTATTTATGGACCACGCGTATTTATGTGACACATCTTACCGTCTTTTTCTCTGAAAATTTTTCGGTACTGCAATTCACTTTCCGTATAGTATTTGTTATTGCGGCTGCTGCGGCCGAGTGGTCAAACTTCTCGCTTTCCACCTAACAGATCCGGGGTCGATCCCCGGCGGGGTTAATCACATATTTTTCTTATGTAAGAATATTGGCGGATGTGGCCGTTGACTGCCCTTTCATTCCGTCGCTGCTTCATCCGCAGTGTATCATTTCTTGACATCCGTCATTCTTCTCTGTTACGCCAGGTTGGGGGTTCATGATGGGCTGTCACCGCGACACGTAGTCAGAATATGACTGAAACTGTGCCAGGAGAATCCTTGCAGTTAGCTGCGGTCTTCTAGGCCTAATATCGATATTTAAGAGTCCTCCCTACCTGCGCATCAAACGCGTTGCAGCGAGTTGCGGCTATTATTTTTTTTGACGAAACCATTTAACGCAAATTATATTTGCATATCTACGAATAGGACACACACTTCAAACTATGTCAATATAGTTCTTTAAAAATTTGTCACGTTAAATAGAAACATAATTTTCGCGCCCCTCAAAATGGTAAAAAATAGGTTTTCCAGACTATATTATCTGGAAAAATAACAACCAATTTCGGAAAACACAACTATAGAAACTGGCGTTAGATTTTGAACTATGCTGCTCACAAATAAAATAATTTGGTCACCGTTTCAAGTCCTGTAGGAAAACGGTTAATATCCAACCGAATACGTGTTAAAACAGGTGTCGTACAATCACAGAAGGAGTAGTGAAGTATACATTATTGGCATTCAACCTGACCTACAATCAATACGCGAAATAAGCATGTCTCCATTCATTACGTACATCGGTCGACAGTAACCTTACCGCTCACAGAGGACCTACTTCTACGGAAAGAGAGGAAACTCAAGCTTGTAACTGATGTCGCTTATTCTGACCTCGCTACTCTGAGGGGAACAGCAGCGTGGCGAGAATGTAAAATTCCGACCAGTGCATGCGCAGAGCAGCTATTTCTCCCCCTACCCACCTTACCCTACCCCACCCTCATGACCTGTTTGTTTATATTTATGTTTCGTTTTGGTGCACAGACACATTTTTCTCGGCGTATTTTGCCTGTAAGTTTTACACACGGCACACTTTGTCCCCCACAAATATGGTAGAGACATTATATACATATTTAAAGCGACTGCGTTAACATTCGTCCATAGATACATCCCAAAACGTTTGTGAAATTTGCCACATTACCACAAAGCAAGATCAGTCAAAAACATGGCATGGCGGACAAGTTCCTAACAACGTCACGTAAATATGGGTTGGCTAATAGCGCACCCATTCTCGTTGTGCAGATTACGTGAACTACTGAAAAAAAAAAAAAAAAAAAAAGCAACACAAGTCCCCTATACCAGTGTCACCCCCCTGTTTCGCTCCTACCTCACACAAACTCATCCTATATAAGGAGGCCCATTAGATGCGTCTATTGTTGAACTGGTTTACATTTAAGGGCTTGGGCGCGAGTTTCTCGGCTTACGAGAGAATTTTTTTATATGCATACGAGAGTCAAAATCGTAAAATTGCTTCGTAACTTTGTTGCAAATTGGTTTTACAATGCAATGTAATTTTTCGAGACAAACTGTACTATGAGTATAGCTAATTTATCAATTCAAAGGAAATTTCGTTAATTAACTAATTAGCAACTATTTTGCAGAGTTCTGACTCGACAAAATTAGAGTACGCAGTTTAAATCAGCCGTAACAAAGTTACAAAGCGATTTTACGATATCGGTTCCCATGTATGTTTTAAAAAATAATTGTCGTTAAATGCGAAGAAACTCGGGCCCATGCCCTTAATCCGATCGGATAAGGCAGGGGTAACAACGAATCACTCAAACTGTTATCACAATTCAGAATATATTTCTCGTTGTTTTGTAAACACGAAGCCTTACCTAGTGAAAAGAATAAGGAAATAAGAATTTAATATAAAACGCAGTGGCTCAAGAGTATTGGTGATGCATATTTAACTTAACTATACGCAAAATAAACAACTAACAATTTTGACTCGGTTGTTCAAGACCCTTCTCTCGTACTGAAGTTTTTTGAAGCGAAGAGACATACCTACATTTATTTTTATTGTTGCTCAAGTATTTACATGAAGTACTATTGGTACTAAATAATAAAATTTGCATTTATTTTCTTACATATTTGAAAAGCTCCGATATTGTTTAATTTCGGTCCCACGAGATGCGATATTCTGGGTGCGTTATCGTTCATGTTTAGGTTCCTTCTTACAGTTAAAGTACGCACTGCCGCGTCTGTCAATTGCGGTGATCTCAAGCGTCCACTCTTGGTGACGACCACAAAGAGAGACATTTTAATTGCGCAAATTTGCGGACTCCAGCGAATGCCCGCTGCTAAATAATCGTGCTTCTATGCACTTGCATTTTATATTTAAAAAAAGTTACACTTTTAATATTATAATTAGAATATTTTGATGTAGGTAATAACAATAATACGCCCTAGTTTTACCGGACGTACCTATTAAACTTCCAATATTTAACACAAATTAAAATAAAAAAATTATAATTTAAAAATAGTATGTTTACGAAAGTAATATTCAAATAATAAAAGCCTCCTACTTCAGCTCATAATTACTAAGCAGTAAAAAATGAAATATTGTTAGGTCAAAGAATTATGCAGCTTAGGTATAGCACTTATCAAATACTTCTACTTGAGGAAATAATTAAATTATGTCAAAAAATTAAAGTTTATTCCGTTTGTCAAACTGAACATCGTACTTGTCACAACCGAATCCGTCAGAGTCTACCAAACAATAACCAAAATAAATTACTTATTTTTGAAAATTTTATCTCTTCCTTTTTAGATTACCACTTTTATTATGCTCATGCCAGACAGACTCAATTTGCTATAATACATAACTATAATACATTCCCTTAGTTCATTATTAACGATTTTTAATATATGCACAGGAACATGTTACCGTGTAGGAAATACTGTACATAATTTAATAAATTATAACAATACCAATAACTTTGCCAGAATATGATGTGGGGAAAATACGTGTAGTCATTAGTGGGTGGTGTTTCCCTTTTGCATTGCAGACCCAGAATATAGCAATTGGAAATCCCAATTCTTATCCTAAATCGTAAGGCCGTCCGAGGATAAGAATGACGTACTCATGTTTCGATCTTCTTGGATCTCTTCATGTAAGGGCAGGTTGCAGATTTCAGCAACCACCTTACGACACGGTTTACAGATTTTCGTAAACTTAGAGGTTGGCGTGGAAGGTACAAGAAATTTGACACCTTTTTATTACATACCGCCAAGAAACACAGTATAACACTATTACAGAAATATAAGCGAAGTGTAGTAACTCAATTTATTATACTAAAAATTACAGCAGCTGTTATATTGTTGACGCTTTCTATGTTAAGGAAGGTAAACACTTGTACCTTTTCCTACATTAAGGGTTACTGGAATTTTAACCTACCTGGCATCCTCATTCATATGTAGTTAAAAATGCCGAACATAATAATTACGCGCCATTTTTTGTGCAGTCACTCTATTTTCGTAAGGAATAAATGTGTCCAAAGAATACAATACTTGGCTAAAACTTGAGACGACTCCGGTATAATCCTTTTTGTCTTACCAAACGCTGTCCAACGCTTACACATTACATTAATAAATTCTAATTTCCCGCAAATATATTTTGGTTCCATAGTTTTCGTACAAACGCATGCCAAAGTGTCGATCTAACTCTTTTCACTACTTACCCAAAGTAAAAAGTATTTAAACGATTCGGGTAAACAGCGAAAATATTTAAATCGCTACTGTGACATGACCTTGTACGAAGAATATGGAACAAAACGTATTTAATCTGTTGAAAGTTACAATTAATATAATGTGTAAGAAGTGGACAGTGTTTGGTACAGTTATAAAATTGCGAAATTTTCGGTGCAGTGTGCTCTTATTGTTGCAACCTGAGAAGCATTTCAAATGCGTTCCAATTTTTGAGAAAATCTATGTTCTGTAAGAAACTATTAAGTATTTAATATCACATGAATACTCCTTTGCGGAAAATCGTCATCGTTAATGCTCACACCATGCTTCAGAAAATTGCAAGTTTCGTCGGAGACTGTAAGTTTCCCAGTTCACGTAAATATTAACTATTTTAATATTTTTACTTGCTGCTCAAAATTTAGATAGCTCAACAACACGAAAAAAAAAAAAAAGATCTCAAACCAAGCGGTCTAGTGGCGACAGAATGACACGTTCTTTTTTTATTACTTAATTTAAGTTTAAGGCGCGTTTTAATTTGGAGATCCTGCGCTTTTGGGCAAAATTTTTTCTTAATTTAAAAGGGGTAAATGTTACACTGGAAAGAACGTTCGTGAAAAATGAAAATATAAATGAGTTGACGTTTTCGGGTGTTTCATGATAGTGAAAATATTATTTTGTTCACATATATCAGGTTTTTTTTAAATGTTCTAGTAGATTCCTTAGCAATTCGAACATCACCGAGATTAACAAAATTGTCTGTGATGACATATATGTTGGTTCGACATGTACTGTACGACACTGAACATAATTTAACATGTATTACACTTCTTTCTCTCGCCGTCATATTTCTCAAACAGCAAGGAATAAGTACGACGAGTGAGAGAATAATGAATAATAACAGTCGGCAAAATTACAGGTGTTGACGGTGCGCATCGCAACGGCGTACCAGTTATCACAACCACTGTCGTTAGTACAGCCTGTATCGATTAATCGATCTAGGAGGACACACGACAGGAGAGTGGATACATTAATAATGAGAGAGCTTTTCATGCGGCATTTCTCACCAAATGATTCATTAATAGCTCTTTTTTTAAGCATGTGCAGGTCGGAAGCGATCAAGCCTTAAGACGATATTGCAAACTGTTCATAAATGCTGTTTTATTGACACGCGTAAGAGGCATGTGTACTCGATGTAATTTTCCGCGTCTGCGGCGCTCAGACAAGCGAGTAATAAGAAACATATTGACATGCTCGACGAAGAACACATCACCTTTATTTATGACATGCTAAACTGACGTACATAGTTTTATAACAGTTATTCCTATTTAGGCGGGGAACTAAAATTATTATTTGTGGAAAGTTTATAGCAAAGACCAACATGTGCAATTGTGTACTGTAGTTTACAAATTTGAGCGTTATTTTTTGGCAACGTTGTTATTAGTGATATTAAGGCCCGAAAATGATACCTGTAGTACGTGTGCAGTATATTTTAAATATAGAAGCTTATTATTAATATATTTTTATTTCGAACATTAATTTATTAAAAATAATTTGAGCGGGTTCGAATAAAAATAATAGGTGTTGAAATATTTTATCTAGAAACCATTGCCCACCGCGAAGAAATATGGGCGCAACATGAGAATCTTTTGACGTAACATTTGTTCAAACAGGAAATCATCTTTGGTTATCGACCTTATGGCCCCCAAATAATTAAGGGCGTAAGAATTAACTCGTTTAAAAATAAGAATAAGATGGAAGGTATGTTGATGTCTACAATACTCTGGAACACAAAAAACCACAAATACCCGGTATTTATGCAGCGTGTAAATGAACGCTTACGCACATGTCGTAAAACTTTACGATTGACATTTGCCGATATTAGCTTTGATGTTGAGATGTTTATATGCATAATAATAATTCCATACACATTTTTAATCCTAAAATTGTATGAGTTTTTGTTTACATTTAGAAATGCGTTTTTGCTAGACCCCTGGTGACAAATTTTGGTGAAGATATTACTGTGACATGGCAAGGGGACTGCAGGAGGGTGACTGGAGCACCGGTATTCAAAATTTCACAAAAGTGAAAATTTTACGTTTCTGCGACGCTGCTTAAATATTATAAATTGAGACATGGAAGTTTCGCGAATTCATTGAAGAGAGGTTGAAATTTTAACTCCTGCACGTGTGCATTACTTGTATTATTGTGCCACTGTTTATGAAATTCACCCTTAGAACTCTGGACTAACAGCAGACCATTATGAAAATACAATAGGACGCCCGCGCTACTTCTTCAGACGTACAACTATCCCCACTCACTAACAGCAGGTAACGAACAAGTAGCTTAAGAAGGAGTATACATAGGACTGTTTGTCCAGCCGTCATGTACTTTAAAAGGCGAAATTTTCGTTTTTCCTTAATGGCTCCCCCTTGTGTTTCAACGCAACACTGATATTAAGGGCAACGAATTTTCGCGAAAAGGATTTTGTCCTAGTTTGTTTCAGTGCCTTATGTGCACAACTGTAGTTTTTCACAGTCAGTCATATAATGTTTTATCTCGTACGTGTCTTGTGCATATGTGCACGTAAGACACTGCAGTAAACTGGGGTAAAATTATTTTCGCGAAAAGTTTGTGGTCCCACTGAAATTGTCTTCAGCGTAGTTCTTCCCAGCAAATAATTAGACGTACATAATTGATGTAAAATATTACTAGACGTTTACGGATCATCGTTTGTTTCCCGCTACCAGCAGAACACTTATTTTGTCTTTGTACGTTATGTATGTGTTGCCGTAAAATAACTTGTTTTCTGTAGGCTACATTTTCAAAATGTTCCTTGACAAGATATATAAAAATTACTATTATTGCTAAGTCCATCGCTATGGTCATTTGTATTTTGTAGCGAAACGATACACAATGGCAAAAATAATGTGTAAGAACGAATTTCGAATATCTTCCAATTTTCATATAAACGACTGCATTTGTCATTTACGTACATTATTTTGCATATTATGTAACGCACATAAATACGTTTACAATAATTAGGTTGAAGAATATAAAAGTATGCAGTAAATTAATTAATATGTGTGTAAAAAAGGTATTAATTAAATAACAGCAAGAAGAATTTTTGTATCGTCTTATATCATAAAACTGAAAAGAGATAGTGTTAAATGAATTGCAGTTTTCTTGTATTAATGACTGATTTAAATTTAAGTCCTAGTACGTCATGGATCAGTCTTATACCGTGCAATTAAATTTAGTATTATTGTGTATTTTCATGTTTAAATGTTACTTAACATATTCGGTTGAATAAATATTGGTACAAACGGGTTCTAATATAAGTTTTAATTTACTAGAATCTGATAATTTTCCTCGGTTAAAATATTTCCTTATATTTCCGCAACCTTGGCAACAAACATATGTCCAGTGCCATTAAGATCAATAACGTTTGCCGCTTTTCGGTTGTTTTCGAGGATATACGCACACAAATAAAGTATAACTTACACTCCACTAAACAAAATAAAATCTTAAACAATGACAGTTAAAATTCTGTAGTTATCGACACCAGTTATCTAAAATAAATTAGGCATAGCTTCGGAAGGAACAATTTACAAATAAATGTCTGCACACGAATTATTTTAGTTATGTAATTGTTATAATAGTGGGGGCATAGTAGGCGTTGTTGAGCATCTTCTGTGCGGAAGCAAGAGACCAGTTGGCGTAGTGTATATATAAAGCACTTGCCCCCCGCCAATCAGGTTTCTATTCCCGACGTAATCGGATTTCAGATTTTCGCATGTGAGAAACATGCCGAACGACGCCACTGGTCAGATGATTTTCTCGTATATTTCCCCTTCTATAACGCCGTTCTCATTCTGAGATCTCTTGACTCTGGGGCCTCATTTTATGATAATTTGCGGAACAAGCAAAGGTCTTTTAATGCCCAGTCTTAAGTCTGCACTCGTGGTGCCATGCACTGTCTCTGGAGCTCCCCTCCCATTCGATATTTAGCTATGCGGATATGTTCCGTTACGATGTAAGATGAGTGATTGGTCAACAATTAACATCGACGTCTTTAGCTCGGTAAAGGGGTGACATTCGGTCAGTATGAAGCAGCACTGGAATGAAAGGGCTTGGCGGAGGGAGGGGGGACGGGAGATCCCCGAGAAAACAAGCCCACCAACGGCATCGTCCGGCATGATTCTCACACGCGATACGACGTAACATGAATAAGATAACATTAAGAACTGAACTTTCTGCTTAGTGTACTACAAGTGATGCTCTAATTGGCGATCCTACTGCTTACTGCACAGATTGTGCCTTAGACGCATGTCTCATGCACACTCTCAAATAAGTTACAGGTGTTAACAGCGCTGAATAATATCTGTTGCTATAAGAACTCATGCAAGGAAATCATCCTCTGACCTTAGAGAAGACTCAGAAGCATGTGTGATCCCGCAGAAAAAAGTCTAGGTTGTCAAGCCAAATGCTTCGTGGCACTTCACAAAAGAACTGTACATGTGCTTCTTGCGTAGGAAGGTTATATATGTGAGACCGGTTAAGCTGTACGGAGGTGTGTAAGAAGGTACATACAAGTCTAATCATTGTAACCAAACAGTTTTTGATATCCACATGGATATGTCACCAAAAATTTCTGTCGCAATACTGTACATGAGTTTGTTTCGACAGTTGAAAATAGCGTGTCTGGTAAAAAGCTCTTTGTCAGCTAGTATAATGATCGAAGAAACTCGAGAACTTCCATACGTCGCTGTAGAAATCAACTACATACATAGGCATGAGGTGCAATGATCCTTTTGCTTGGGCCTTCTGAAGTTGATAGAGTCGAAAATGACGTTTCGCAGATCAAACCAAACACTAGTGTGGGTGACATTCATCGTATATGCGACGGGTTCTCTTCAACGCGATTCAAGAGCTCATCTCCAGAGTCCAGAATAAAGTGTGTCCATGCTGCAACAAAATTGAATCAGTCATTTGAGAAACGTCAGATGTCACTCAAGAAATAGCTGTTATATAATGTTATACTGAAAACGTTTATATTTACAAACCTTATAAATAAGATGACGTTGTTCTTAAAAAAATTGATGTACGTTTTACGTCTGTGTTCGATATTTGAGTTTCGCGCATTGAAGAGTAAATATCAATAAACCAACATTTTGGAAAATGGGACATGTGGTGTTTCGCAAATGACTGATTCGATTGATCTTCTCAGGTTTCAAGGTACTTGTTTCGCGTAGTTCCTGTCGTTGATAAAAAGTAGGCCTACGTGATGGGGAGACGCCAACCAAATAATGTTCGTGACAAACTCGGTATGTAGATTTATCATTATATCAATCTGCACCAAAAATTGGCAACATATTCGGCAAAGATGTAGATATCCATTATGAATTATCATACACATCAACAAGTGTACAAGAACTGACATACGTATCAAAGATTTACGTTATGGCTTCTGTAAAATGTGACTTCTGGTGATTCAGTCGAATGCTCTTCGTTCACCGGCGTACTTTGCCAATGTAAGTTTAATACCGAGAGGCAGCAGATTTGAAATATATTTCAATATATTCTTCTAAAATTGCATCGAAATATTTCTGGATACCAGTTGCTTATCAAACCATTTTGTGCGTCGTAGTGATATTTATACACTATTGAAATATGTTTGCAATTAAAATGTTTGATACAAGTGGTGTAATTGATCGTAATAAATAAAATAGTAGTGTTATTTGTAATAAATCACAGTATGCCAGTATTATTAAAAAGAATCAAGTACTGTATTCTAATAAACAAATCTCATCGTAATAAAAATAACCATGTGTAATATCTACAAAACTCTATTTTCTTGAAAGAAAATTAATTCTCATGACAATTTTGAAAGAAAAATGAAATTTATTTACCCTTTCGTCTATATTTTCGTAATACAGGATCATATTGAGTGCAATGAGAAAAATGTCATCGCCGAATATTCAGTAGTCGATTTATGATAGCGCAGCTACACCAGAGAGAATCGAGTTACTGCAATAAGCCTAACAAAGAGAGGGATGTGGCGGGGATGTGAAAGGGCGCCGGGAAGTGTGGATGCGCAAACGTGCTAATGAAAAATGCCCGACCCTGCCCCCTCCACCCATCGAGACAACCACGGTCGAACCGGAAACCAGGCACGAGCACAATTTCCGGCGCCCCGAGATACATTCCCGCGGCCTAATGGCAACCCATCATGAACTCGTTCCACTAGCAATATTTTGCATGTGCTCGTTAATTTAGGCCGGTAGCCGCCTAATATTTCCCGTCCCCGCCTGGAAATTATCGACTTATGCGGTGGCACGCGAGTTAGGCTAAGCAGCGAGCATCACTCTCTATGTTGTGCGTAGTAGGATACACCGAACACTGAATGATGTTAAGTTAACAGATTTTAGCCAGAACTTTAACATCTAGGTCTTTAGCTCTGGTAAGGGGTGACCTCTAATGCAATTCCAACATAACGCAAAATATGTAATTTCGAGGTAAATGAAGCTATCACACATATATACTTTCTAATTTTTTTATTATTACAGTGTACTATAAAGTAACACAAAATATGTTGATATTGCACTGAAAAATAACTTAGCTGTCTATCCTCATGCTGCATAAATAAAAAAAAATAATTGTCTTGGCACTAATCATTACTGTTACTTGGTAATGCTGCTTAAAACAAAACATCTTAGCCTATTTAATTTTTGGAATGCTTACCTTGGTTATGTTAGTATTGCATTAGGTAGAGAAAACTATCCTCTATTTTACTACATACATAACTCAAAAAAGTTGTGTTGGTATTGTATTCGTGGTGCGACATGTCGTGACATTAGTGCAGCTTCGGAATGAAGGGACGGACGAAACGGGAGATCCCCGAGAAATCCCTCCGACGCACGCACAGAAATAATGTTAACAGCAACCCAACATGTTACAAAATTATGTTTACGTAATTTTTTGATTCAGCCGGTTAAGGGTAATAATGTGTAATAAAGTCGTAATTTTATATTTATTTGAAATTGCGATAGTTTTGTAGACGATACTTGTTAGTACAGTTTCCTCTTACGAAATAATTTTGACTGTCATAGTTTTCTCATAACGGTGCGTCAAAGTCAAAATTGGTACGTTGCGATGCCATGCAAATAGTGAAAACCAATGGACTTACGTAAGTGAAATAATTCACAGTGAAATGACACGCCACGGGTTACGTAATTAAACTTATTTTTTAAATCCCGTACACTACTAAAAATTAGTTCTTACACAAATAAAAGTACATTTGAAAAAAAAAGTATTTGCTAGGAATTCTACCCTTAATTCGTTCGCTTAAAAATATTGCAAACTTATTTCATTTAATACGCCTGACATGACAATATGTTTGTTTTCTTTTATATAACAGTGTACGACGAAACTAACACTTACGAGACATGTGCATTTTGTTAAACAATCAGCGTTAAGAAAGACAAGTCTAAAATTATAATTGATATATGTGAATATGTTAAACAATGGAGACAATGCGATACGTTATCTTACTTCCGGAAACTAACTCACTTATTTTAACACACAAAGTGGACATAACGATTATTAAAAATTGACCGTAATATGACTAATTGTAGTGTTATAGCTTTGAATGTCCTGCAATATCTATTTCAGTCATATGTGTTTAATTTTTTTTTTTTTTTTTTTTTTAAATTATTCCTCTATGGGTCGGTTGGTGAAGCTCTCATAGTTTTGATTTTAGGTCTTTAAATTCGCTACATAGATAATCTTGTTTTATTATTATTTTATTCTATTGTCAAAACTGTCGCTTGGCAGTATTTTTTTGTTATATATGAGAAGTGAAAAAAGCGTAGTGGGATGTGTTTGGAATACATGTAAAGATCTAGGAATAGTAAAAGTACATAATGTATTTTAGAAGACATGGTGGTTGAAGATAAAATTTATCTCTCCCGAATGCAGTGTTTTGATTGCAATGATATGGAAGAGTGGTATCTTATAAATTCTTACGTAGAATTATGATTTAATTTGTCATATGTAGTAGGCTGTAAAGTATATTAACCCGTAGATTCACCAAAAAGAAAAGAGTATTATTGCTCACTGTAACATGATATTTAACTATTTGCCATTGTAGCCGGACGTGCAAGTGATGGTTTTAAACACGCAAATATGACGTTCTATAAACGACTAATTGATTGTAGTTTGAAAAGTTATAAAAAAATTTTCTCACATCAACCACTGAGGGAGGTTTCATGTACTGATTTGAACTCAAGGGAACATACATAGTCCAGGACAAGTTGCTACAACCGCATAACTTTTGATGGGAAATGAAAGAAATTTGTACCAAATCGAAGCAAAGGCAATGTAAATCGAAGTTATATCTGACATTTGGCTGAATATGACAACACAAAATAATTAACAAGCTACATTATCTGCCGAAAAAAATTACTTGTAATCCTTAAGCCTAATTGTTTTTGGGCTTCGCATTGAATTTTTATCAGCAGACCTCGATGTGTGAAGTGGACCGTGTAAAGCTGGGCGGACCTATTGATCACTATTTAATCCGCTACTCGGCGGAGTTCTGCGTCGTGACGAATGAAATTTTCAACCTGGCCTCCGGTCTGCTCGTTAATATTCATATCTGCACTCGTGGACGAGGAACGGCCGATCAGAGTCACACTGCGAACGGCCGCGGGCTTATGCTCGAAAGCGCGTAAACTTAAATCAGCTATTTGCACAACTTAACCCGGAATGGTGATAAAGCCGTAATATTTTACTTCTAGTCCCATAGTTACGTAAATGTTTTGTATGTGGAGCATTTCATACATCAAGGGCTCCAAGCCGTTTGCGCGTCTAAACTTTTTTTTTTTTTTTTCGTTATACAGAGAGCCAACTAATTTGTGGCTACGGAATACAAGCCTGTGAATAAGTGACCAAAACTAAGAAGAAAGTACTCTTTGGTAAATTGTCGGTAGACCCTTAGTTCAAGAGATAGATCTTAAATACATTTTACAATTGTTACAATACAAGTCTGGTAACTTTAGTACACATTCGACTGTTTTATAAAAAAAAGTTTAGGAGCGCTAACACGGGTGTCTGAAATAAATATAAAAATTAAATGACAAGATATGCATTAACATAAATAAAATAATTTTTTTGTCAATAAACTGTCTAACAGTTTCAATCCGCTTATGTAATATAACTCATATTATAATCACTTACCCAAACAAACTTAGAAGATAATTAAATTAATTAGTGACGATTGGTGACTGAACTGATGGAACAACGCAAATGTCCTTTCAAGCATAAAATATAATAGCTGTAATTTCGTTTCTTGGGATATAAAAATGTGAACATGTGATTCTATCAAAGTCAACAAATTTTCAGAAATGTATTGGTTATAAGTACGTTAATAAAACACTACTTAATGAAGTTACCAAGACCTCAGTTATAGTGACTACGGATTCCTGACTACAGAACATTCCGTCAAAATATTACGAGCAATACTAAATTTAAAACAGGGTTAGTCCATCCAAAATGGTAATTTTTTAAAAATATTGCTTGAGTAAATATGAACGAAGAAAGGACAATGAAAACGCTTACGGTGTGCACCACCCGCGGCAGGGTCAGCACTCATGTGACAATGCTGGGATAGGTTATTGCAGGGACGGTAGCTCTGCCAAAGGGCTTCGCCAGTCACCAATCTTGCTCGAAGAAAAGACGAAGCGAGATGAAATATGGTTGGAGCAGAAGCTGAATTCAGAGATATACAAGACAACGGTAATTCCCCGGGGAAGCACGCTGATCTTCACCAACGTGTGTCAGGTTTCTGTCGTGTGAAAATTTGGTCAACCCCGCCGAGAAACGAGCCCATATCGCTATGGTGGGAATCAAGTTGTCTGACTACTACACCGCCGCAAACCATGAGCGAATAAGAAATAAATAAGATTTTCGGAGGTTTACTTAAAATGAGATGTGTATGTGTGTGTATATATAATATATATAAACATATAAACAGTAAATTATTACATGTAATTTAAATATTATAAATTAAATCGCCTAACATGTTTTAAAATAATTATATCTTGAACCTGTATAAGGCCAACTTTTCAAAGAAATGACACTGTTTATGTTTATAAAACCTCTAGGCTTATGGTTGTTTTGTTCAAGTAATGTGTTCGCTTATTATACGTACTCAAAATCAAAACTAAAATGTATGTGATCGAAACAACCATTATTAGTACATATGTCTGCGTATGACGTATCGTCTCTCATATGGTCACACAGATAAGCGTTCAATAACGTTTGCAGTCTTCCATAGGTCATCTAAAATATTTATTTTTACGTTCACGAAGAAAATTTCGTAATAAGTAAGATATTTTATTAATACATTCTCAATACGGATGACTGTAAAAAATTCACTAAGCTAAAAAATGTTTCCGAGATAAATATTATTTTATCTTTACTGTATACGGTCGGTTACAATTGGATTTAGTTGCTTGCACATACTCCATTGCGAAATAAATGACTGTCAAAGAAAACTGAAGATAGTAGGAACACGTTTTTCTATTATCTTTAGTATTCTTTGACAGTAATTTATTTCGCAATGGAGTATGTCCACGCAACTGAATACAGTCATGCACTCTCATTGCGCAGTTCTTTCAAAGATCATACTGTCGGTTGTATAGGCTATTATAAAAATATTTCGGAAATAAGTTATACTTTATCCTTAGACTGCGTACCGGTAGTTAATGAGGAAAATGTACACACAAGGCCAGCCATTAGTTTCTCAACATTGTTAGCCGTTCATTCTCATTACACACAGTCGGTCTCCAGATTTTCGCATGTGGGAATCGTGCCGGACAACGCCGTTTGTCAGCGGGTATTCTCGGGGATCTCCCGTTTCCCCCGCCATTTCATTCCGGCGCTGTTCCATACTCACCTCATGTTATCCTTCACCAGTGCTAAAAACCCCGCTGTTAAGCGCTGACTAAAATCTTTCATTCACTCACTCACATCTACGCAAATTCTAAAACTAATCAATACACATGTTTTTTTTTCTTGCAACGTACGTTTGCACTGGCTATAATAGGTATTTTTTTAATATTTACGTTTGTCTCTAAGTAAGAGCAAGTAATAAAAAAGTGAATTCACAAAAGTATGCGTCTACCTTTCCTGGAGAGAAGAAATTTTTAAAAAATGCTATAGAATACATTAGCGACGAAATCTACATAAATGCAGGGGAAACTTGATTTTATGAAAGTATGCAACGTTTTCCAGAAGGAAAACGAAAACTCGGTTCACCCGGCTAGAAGGCAGGCACTGTTCTCACATATTTCAAATTTAATTATATATTTTTTGAAATATTTGAAAATGTGGCCAAACTTAGTCTCTTATACACTGTGTCAAAAAGTTTCTCATTATTACTTTAGTGAACAATAAATACCTACTTGTTATCCGACCATGCATTAAGAAATTGCTATTAATGAAATGTTAGAGGCCAATACTGTAGCGGGTGTTGCCGCTGCTTCCGCTACTTTGTACGTCTACGTCGCCGTGTTATTTATCTAGATGTCCCTGTTCGGGGACGCCAGATGTAGCGGGGGTGCCGCTTGTCTCGTCTACGATGTGTTGTTGATGTCTATCTAGAGGTTGGAGGTTATGATGTCCCTGTTCGGGGCGGCAGAATGTGACGGGACCTGATACTTCTCGCCGTCACGTGCTGTTGTTTATATATATTTTGGAGGTTAAGTATTTCAAAC
>PNEQ01010284.1:0-12141 GCA_003012365.1 Medauroidea extradentata | reverse complement strand
GATCTACCGCAATTTTCATTACCATTTTTTTTTATTTTTTATTTGTACCAGATACTTTTTTTCTTACTTTATACACAAAATATGACTAAATTTGAATGTTATGAAATTTTTTTACCTCTCATAGTTTTCGCGTAATGGTTTGTTAAAGTCATATTGTGCATGTTTCCGTTTTAACGACTACACTAAAACCAACTGCTATACCAAACTCAAAAAAATCACAGTGGATAAATCTATAGCAGGCTACAATGGTATGCTTATAAAAATAAAGAATAAAAATTATTTGTATTTTAAAAAATTATTGAATGTTTTAAATTTTTATTTTAAGTTTCAGCATTTTTTAAATTCATATAATTTTTATTCTTTATTTTTATGAGCATGACATTGTAGCCTGCAATGTCTTTATTAACTGTGATTTTTTTTAGTTTGAAATATCGGTTAGTTTTAGTGTAGTCGTTAAAACGGAAACATGCAAAATATGACTTAAACAAGCCATTACGCGAAAACTATGAGAGATAAAAAAAAATGTCATAAGAGCCAAATTTAGTTACATTTTGTGCCTAAAATAAGAAAAAATTTCTGGTTTCAATAAAAAATAAAAAAAAATGGCGATGAAAGTTGCAGTAGACCGCGCCCTTAAGCATTAGCAGGCACCCTTACGGTTTAAACCTGAAATTCTGTGCATTCTAAAGTTTATCAACAGTCGATTCTGAATGAATTTTTACTGGAAAAGCGGCAGATGTAGACATACTAGTAAAAATTTATCTTAACACTTGTTATTTATCATATTATACTTTTTGGTAAGCAGTGGCTGCTCATAGGTTGTTGCCAGGCAGGGCACAAGTTGCAGATAACTGCACAGGGTTATGCGCTGGTTGACGTTACAGCCACTGACACGGTGATATGGAGGTGTTGCTTACTACTGACTGGCCACAACACAATAAAAGTATATATGGTCACTGGTATACGGTGGCGCGTTCACACGAGTGTACAGTTCCCGGCTACTTGTGCCCACCCTGCCAACAACCCTCGAGCCGCCAATGCTGATAAGTACAGTTTATTAGGAATAACGTTATTTTATTTCACCACCTAATAATTACCCTTATAATTGGATTTTAAATTACATATTCTCAGACAAGTTTGAAATAATATGATATGTGCTGTAAATTTAAGGAATAACTTACGTTTAGAGATCTCTATTTTTTGAAATATCTTTGTCTCGAAATATTTGCGCTGGCGGTTATTTTTCTCACAAATGGGGTAGATAACATTACTAAAAATTTTGTTTAAAATTGTCCATGAAGGAAGTAAGCACCAAAGTGTTAAGAAAATAGTTCATTAAAGCAAAAGCTAGGTGAAAGACACACTGAAAAAAAAGTATAGTTGTAGTTACCATACTTCTGTTAAAATAAGGACAGCAAAACAGTTTAGTTGTCGCTACTATTCTGGACAGTTCCTTCAACAATCTGTTTTGTGGAAGAAACAAAGAGCCTAGTTGCTTTTACAAACCAGATGGTAACCTCTACAAAACAGGTTGTTGAAGGAACTATCCAGAGTAGTACCAACAACCAAACAGTTTTGTTGTCCCTATTTTAACAGAAGTATGGTGCCTACAAATATACTCTTTTTTCAGTGCAATAACAGATAGACAATACAAATTATAAAGAAATGGAACGGAAAACAACTATTCTGTCACTAAAAATGGAATTGCTAAATAATGAACACAAATTTTGCGAGCTGTAGCACCTAAAATTTGAATATTATTGTTGGCATTTAACAACTTCGGACGTTTGTGAAACAATAACCAATGTGATAAATAAATTAATGCGTCAGTTCTCATAAATTGCAACACCACTTGTGATCAGATGATTGCTTCTCACCATGGTGATGCGACGTTGATTCCGATTTTTTTTTTTTTTTTTTTTGTTTTAACGTGGTGGGCGTTGTTATCGGCCTGAGGGTGTTCTCCGGATATTATTGTTTCCCCAGCCCTTTGCATTCCATAACTTCTGCATTGCAGGAACTCGAACCATATCTATAAAGATGATGGTATATTGTGTAAATGTTTTGTGCCAACATACTCTTGAAAACGCTATAGTTTCTTGCAACATAAATGATTGCCTGATGTACGTCTGCCATAACGGAGCTGTTTTCCGACCAGTAAAATACATCAAATATTACAATACAGGGAATCTTATTGGCTTAGTCAAGTAGTGAAACAGCTCCAAGTACAAGCGAAAGCCAGTAATCTTTTAGTAAGTTCAACGTGCGTTGAAATCTAACGAACTGTCAAGCTTTCCCGCGATAAACAATCAACTCTAATTATATCTAAGCGCTCAGCAGACGTGTGCGTGTGCTTAGTTCATAATTCTAAGATTGGGGCGTGATGCCTTGTCCTCGAGTTTCATCCCCATGAGCTGTTTATTTAATTGCGATTGATCTGCACTTCGCTGGACTCAGTCGTTTATTTTCATAGATGAATAAAGATGTTTAACACTGTAAGGCTTAAATAGAAACGTAATCGATTTTCTGAAATTGTTACAACCTCAATATTTACGGTATTTTGTAACGTAAAAAGCTGTCAAGAAAAAAAAGTGATTGCAGTTGTTACAATAGTATCAGAAACTATGTGCATGGATTCCAAAACGGCGATGCATGTCAACGTGAAAAACGAAAAACAATCTCTCTAATACCTGCTTTAGAAGAAAAGGCATAACACTAAGCTAATAAGGATTAGTACCCCTTAACTGATTGTGCTATGCGCATTGTGTTTTGCCGTGCGTTGGGTATTTTGATCCGCATTAATGTTCACTAATGAACCCGGCACTGTCAGTGATAGTGAATGCATATTACAGCTGGAAGGGCCACGTGTGGGCCGAGACAACGTTCACGTAACCCGCTTAACTAGTGGACGATGTGTTGTGTGGAATAATTAGCAGCGCCTTTGTTGAGTGAAGCATGGATCCCGTCCACTGGTCTGATGTTACCATGTGATTACGATCAGACTCAGTGTGACAGTCGTGTGGTAGTGTTGGTTGTCTCACCTCATGACTTTGGTTTATCAAGCTCGAGTTGTGCGTCAGTTTGTAGAAAAAAACCTTCGGCATTCTTGGGATTGGTAGGGGAGGTCCCTTCACGTGGATGGTCACGACGATCCCCTGACTTGACCACTCTGTGTTATTTCCTCTGGGGCTGCTGAAACTGTTCGTGTACGCGACACCACTCAACACCTGAGAAGACTTATAAGCACGACTCTAGCGGACATGCAGCAGTGTAATACGGGAACTCAAGTCATCTTCGGATGTGTGCGTGGTAACATGCTAGGGGTGGCCAAATCTTCCAGAAAATATGAGCGGAAATATTCCGTCAATTGACAAGAGTTTCGGCCCAAAAAATCCCCAGTTAGCAATGTAATGTAAAATAATATTTTTCACAAAATATTTTTCAATTTGTAAAGAATACATCGTTATTGGTAGAGGCAATAAACGCGTCCTTGCTGACCTATCACCTAGCCAGACTTAAAAATGTAGTACCATTTCAGTAGCTCAATGGTTGCTTTCTGACACAGAGGTGAACGTGTAATTGGTTACTACACTCTAAAAATTTTTTGTAAAATTTACAAGAATATTCATTGTACTTTTACAAGTCCTTGTAAAAGAACAAAGAATATAAACGTAAAAACATTAGTTTACGAAGTTACAAAAGTAAACTTTGTAATACTACAAAGGAATCCACTGTACGTATACCGACAGTTCCTGCACTGTAAATTATTTTGTAAAATATGACAAGGCACTTCTTCGTGGTTGTACAAACTTTTGTAAATGGTGAAAATATTCCTGGTAAAATTATTAGTCTATAACGTTAAAAGGATTTTGTTCGCAAAATAACTTAGAAAAAATGTGTAGCCTACAAAAATCCTAATTTCGCCGGAAATTACTTATGCAAAGATCACAACCTCTGAAAAGTATTTTTCTGGAATAAAGTGAATATTTATATTAATTGCGTGCTTTAAAGGGAAGAATTATTACTGGACTTTACATTTAATACATATAAATAAAAAAACTAAGCGATACGTAAGTTACAGAGGTGTAGGAGTAAGATGCGTAGATTATAAGCGTGGGGTTAGTGGTTCGAAACTTAACACCTCCCGATATTTTTTTTGTTTCAAAATAATCTCTTTTATACGTCTTTCATTCAGAAGTTACTTGATAAATAAGTTCAGTGTTATTTATGAAGTACAATGAACATTTAAATTTATTTATTTTCCTTATTGAAAGTACAGCTACAAGACTAGTCCTTGTAGTTTTACAAACATATACTTTGTATTTTATTACAAGAATAACATTTGTAGTTTAACAAGGAATTTCTTTGGCAACTGGGTTTCCAGGCTTTTCTTTGTAAAAGTACAAAATATTTTTTACAGTGTAATTAATTTATTGGTTAAGAGCCGTGAATGAAAAGTGTCTCGTACCAATTACGAAAGTGTTACAATCGTAAAAATATTTTAATTCTAGTTTATACCCATAGTAACACGATTGTATTTCAGGTATATAGTTATCGGTATACCTTGGATGACGTTTTATGTATAATCATTTAACAGTATCACCCAGGAATACTCTGTTTCCCATAACTTGAAAAATGTGAGTGAGTTAGAGATTTTGGTCATCGCTCAACGTCGAGGTCTTTAGCGCTGGTGAGGGGTGACTTGACGTGAGTATGGATCAGCGCCGGATTTAAGGGGCTGAGGAAACGGGAGATCCCCGAGACAACCAGCCGACCAGAGGCATCATCCGGCACGATTACCACATGCGAAAATCCGGGGACCGACCCCGCCGGGAAAACTTCATAGAGTTCAAAGTTCTTAGAGCACTTACTTTTTGTGCTTTACTTGTCTGATGCAGTTCCAGTTGATGTTTTTGATGGTTATAAAACTAAACTGATGTGTCCATTCAACTATAGACCTACGCACAGAAAATTTTGTGTCGTATTGTGACTAAAATTACATGATAATTTTGCTAAGTGCCCAAACAAATACGAAACATTCAGAATATAAGATAAATGTTGCTTTCCTAAACAGGTGTTATGCTGCATCCTTTGAACATTAACGCACTCGTGAATTGGTCACGGTTGCCACAGTTTTTTTTTTACTACGCTGACTCCATATGTAATTGTTAACAGTACCTTCATAATAAATTTCAAGATATGAAAAGGCAGTTTAATTGTTTTCTTGAGATTGACCTATGGAAACCAGAGTTTCATTTGTAAACGATCACGATTTTACAAACTAAAGGAACTTAAGTTTATATTATTTCGCCTGTTAAACATTAACAACTTCGATTGGTTTCATTTCATGGTCTTTCATATATATTTAAATAAATCGTTACACTTGTATCTTAATTTAAGGCTGCATAGATATCTGTAAAAGATTTCGACCACGGCCGTGGAAGAACAGGTCTGGACACTCGCCTGGAAAATTAACCCCCTTGTTGTTTGGCTGTAGTTCACTAAGTTCACGACAATACTGTAAGTATTTGGCGCTGCTGTTAGGGCGGTCAGCTCAAACTCCGCCCACTTCCTTTCCGCTAAGATAAACAATTTATTAAAACGTATTTTTTATCAGTTTATGAAATACTTTCTTCGCTCACAAATTTAAGAAAAGGCTCCAGCAATCTTTATTTACTTTATAAATTTAACAATGGAAAAAAGTGGTCGGAGTTTGAGTCCGACCGCCCTGAAAACAGCTCCAAAAAGTACGACATTCTCGGTAACTTGGCGAACTACAGCCAAACTACAAGGGGGTCAAGCAAAATACATTGTTAGATAGGCGAGTGTCCAGACCTGTTCTTTTACGACCGTGGTTTCGACAGTGAATTGTGTTATAGGCCTTCATCTTGGTTTATTTTGCGCCAGGAATTACTTGACCGTGTTAGTGTTATGCAAGAGCTGCTTTACAATTTTACGAAAAGTCGAAATAAGGGTTTAGGAGTGACGTTTTTTCCACCAAAATTATAATAATGTAAAAAAACTCTTAATTTATTAAAAAATGTATTTTTCAACAGTAATAATCCGAGTTAGTATTTTTTGTTGGTCGTGATGTGCTGATATTTTACCATTTGAGTAGGCCTACACTGAATCCTTATAATTCGATATATATATATATATATATATATATATATATATATATATATATATATATATATGTATATATACACACACACGTGTGTGTGTGTTTTTTTTTTTTTTTAGATGCTATCGTCCTAAAGTGAGAAGGCTCACTAAGTTTATATCTGTGATTCTATGAGACTTTACAACTATGAATTGCTAGTTGCAACCAGACTTGAAGAGACGCGAGCTCAGATGTTTGGATTATACTATTATAGGTATTTTTTATCCACTGTCTTTGTCATAGCCTAATAAGATTTTTTTTTCTCACTGGTAACTGCTCGTCTCAACTGATACACGTTTTTGGTAAACTGACCGAATTCTTTAGCCGAAGTATAATTACAGTGGGAGTAGTCGACGTTTAATCCTTAGTCTATACTTTACACTCCACTTTCGAAATTTTGCGTTTTCAATATACCACAGACTAATATAGAGAATACAATTTGTACTTGCCGAGTAACGCAAAAAATTACCTACATTTTATTTGAAAAACTCAGTATTGATATGTTTGTTGCCTGTTATATATCAATAGGTAGGCCCTGTCATGCGGTAACATACGTATTATTTTGCCCTTTTCGTGGTTATTTTATGTTTCCTCTGCTTTATATTAATATTTAATGTTGGGGAATTGAGGAATTTTGTGTTATCCCACTGTGATTATTGTACATTGTGTTATCTTGGTATTACTATGGAAATGTCAATTATGTGTCCGGTGTTTAATGGCCACATTAAAAATTAAACGACGTTCGGTTACAAAGATTAATTCATTTCAGCATTAAATAATACAAACAAAATAAATAGAATTTTGTCACGTGTTATAATTTACCACTCGCCCCAGCGGAAACCGAACAGATATTCGGCAATGAAATGTTTTGTTTTTATTTAAATATTTCTCTGTATCTCTCTCTCTCTCTCTATCTCTCTCTCTCACACACACACACGTTGTAAGCAGCCATACACGTTACACTGATTCCCCAGTCAAATGCCGCTTATTAATTGACCTTTTATTTGGAATACCAACCGATAATAGAACCACTTAACGTTCTTGATATAGACTGTTTACTTTAAACTGAGTACTCCCCAACATACACAACAACCCAACACTGCATTTTGTTGGGGCCAAAGGTGGTAAGTTTTTAGTGCGGTGAAACATTTACACTGCTTTTTAGTCTCGGATATTTTTCATATTGAAGATAGTAAAGATGAATACAAAATAACCGAAAGTAAAATTTAAGCAGTGCTCACATTATCCTGAACAGTCTGTAGTCCTACCCATGCGGAGGAAAGATTTATCTTAGACACATGAAGCAAGTAGCAATTAAATGTCATGATACTAATAGGAGTTTTGATAAATAACAACCGTTACCGGCGTATTGCACCGAGGACTATATGACTAGTTTAATTAAATGATCGATAACGTATACTTCCCAAACGTTACGAACGGAAACTTCACTCCTGATGTTTGAAATTCGCAACAATGCATACTTCGTATGATTACTTAGAAAAAAATATTATTACTTCAATTTACAAAGTGTAACAAACCTAAATAAGTATACGAGGTGTAAATATTTGCACATTCATGCTTCTTTCACATTGGATTATATGTAGTCCATCCTTTCTCATGGGATGGAAGTAAACGTTACAAGCGCCCTTTATGCAGGTTTAGCGTGAGAAATGCTGGCTTTATTTATGTGTACAGTTGTAAATATTCATTGATAAATAACAGGTTTTTATTACGACTAGGAAAGTCTGTCAATACCACAACTACGTGATCGGAAATACTGCAGATGATGGACGACCGTACATTTATTTGTTTTATATTTTATCTACCACTGTCCTCCCTCCCCCTCAATAAAAAATGTTTGGTTTGTCTGGTCATAAGATTTTTTTCACGTTTGTTAACTCGTAAAGCAATACTACAGTTGGTAAGAGGAGTGCAATTTTCGCCGTATAATTTGGCGATAGGCATGAAACATTTTTTAATTCTTGAAACTTGTTATTATGGTACACGTTACAGCTGTGTGATATTTGTACACAATAACCAAGTTCTAAACGCAACCTACTCGTAGTTAAAAATTCGGGTTTTACAGGCACGTGGCACTAACCTTTTAAAGCGGAAAATTGTAAGACTGCAATTCAAGCTTCTGGCAGTATGTACCGTTAAATTCAATCGTCCCTGAATGAGTGTTATTTTACTTGAATTTTAATAGTGTACGAAAACCCTAGATTATAGAGTTCATTTGTTACGTCAGGTTACCAGAAACATCTAGAATATAACAAGTTCTGAAGTGTCCAAAGTAACTATGACGATAAGATGACTTCAAGAAATGTGCAATGGAAACGTGTTTGTAAAATAACCGGAATATAAATATAAGAAACCTCGACCGAGTGTTCATAAGAAGTTATACCATGCAGGGATAAGTTTTGTACAGATAAGTGTAATGTGTCAAGTGTGGGTATGTAGTGTAAGATGTACCTCTCTCGTTGGTGTAGTAGGAATGTAAAAATTATTTATAAATATTTTATTATTATAGACATCCTGTTTACATCTACATGCTGTTTTATAATTCCTAAATAATTTGGTTGACACTTCCTGCTACTTAAAAGAAAATAATTTAGAGCCTGTTACCGCTTCAGAGGTATCCAGAAAACACAATAAGATAGGAAATTTAATTTTATGTTTTCACAAACGAGGGTGGAATAAATACTTCTATATCGGACTATAATACGGGAGCCTAAAGTATATTTGGAAGTGGTTACGGAAACATTTAAGTTAAAATAAAAATATTGGGCAACTATTATCTATAGACAATATGACAGGACGTCAACATAAAATATTTAAATATTTTTCGGAAGTTTGCAATTAAGCTTCTGAAGGTAAGTACACATTTCCAAAGGGATTCAAAATAAATATTAAACTTAATGTGTTCTCAAGTTTTATTTATGTGAACCTTCCTAAAAAAATATTTCAAATAAAAATACTTCTATTGCAAGAAATCGTCGTGCAGAAATCGTACTTTCATTCGTTTATTGATCTTACCTTATTGTATTACTTACAATACAGTGAAAATAAGTTTATCAAGACTGAAGAATGTTGGGTGAATATTAATGAATGGATTGAGTATTATGTCCTACAGCACTTGAACTACATCGTCAATTGGATTCACTCGGATGAAAAACAATTGAATGTGGTGTACAGAACGGGACACGCAGTTCAGACCGTGAACGTTTAGTACAGTGTGTTGTTATAGTAGGACATCGTAAACCATTTTCCGTAATCCCGCACGATGAAACGGCTGCAAACGTTAGAGCTATGGGCGCTTGGGATTTTTATTTTCCTGACTGTGTCGCTGTGAAATGAATTTCTTTATTTGGTAGCGTAAATATGTGTTCAACTGTGTGCACTATCGGGAAAAATAAAACATTTGCCTGGTAATATGTTTTTGTCTATATCCTATAACAACAATTCTATTTAAATTGTTTTGCTGTACAATTTTACTGACTGTTTGCATTTCTCTCGACGAACTGGCAGAATACAGAAAAAATATTAGCTACCTGCAATGTGAATTATGTGACAGACGTAGGACTTTGTCTATCTCGAGGATTTAAGTTAGTGTAAATCTTCAATACGTAAGCATGTTGCTGGCGATTTCAACTGTATACACAAAAATACATGTGACTATTAATAAACAGCTTTAATGAAAAGTAGTTTTAAGTAATGTATGTATATTATATGGTATAAGTGTAAATTTGACTGGTAGACTCAGTACTGATATTTATGACGATGATGTAAAATGAAAATATAAGCGCTGGTTTCTCCAATGTGAATTATTAAGGGCAATTTTTGTCCTAAAATATCTCGATAAAATGGCTTTTAATTCTTTGGCTTGTGTGTTGCTTATTGCCTGCTTATCAGGCCACCTTTCCTTTTATAATGACGTGCAAGAATTTGTTAAAAAGGTTTACTCGAGAATGTTCAAACAGACCAACTGTTCTTGTTTGTTTACGCATTTTGCGGTATAAGTACTTTTAATAAATTGCTTACTAATTAGTTTTAATATCATGCAAATAATTTGATTGGCAGTGAAAATGTTACATACAGCATATATTTAGAGGTGTTATAAGTACACGAAACAATATAATACTAGTTACTTCGATGCTTAGTGGTGAATACATTTTTTAAAAACTAAAATAATTAAGTACGCCTATAAACCAATTCCCTTTGTTGAAGTAGCACTTTTTGCGTACATGCCGTACGTTGTATTGTCACAGCAACAGTTGTGCGCATTTTTCTTGTAAGTGGTGCATTATAGTAGCTTGCAAAATTAGGAGCCTATTTTTGTTCATTGCTGTATGATGTAGGCTACTGCACAAATAGACGACATGAGATGTTCACAAAACCCGGCGGCGAAGTAATTATGTGCAATAGGTAGGGAGCCACCCCTTTATTTTCACCAAGGGGATATATTTGAAGGGTGTTCATTTATATAAATCAAATATCTTCATTCTCACTTGGAACAACTGTGGCTAAATCGTCAGACCATTTGCCTTCCACCAAGCGGATCTGGATTCGATTCCTGCGGGTTCGGTTCCTGGATTGTCCCATGCGGATATCGTGCCAGACGATACCTTGGGTCAGTGGGTTTTCTCGGGGATCTCCCGTTTACCGCGCCCCTTTATTCCCGCGCCGCTCTGTACTTACTACACGCCATTCCTCACTAGTTTTAAAGAACTAGCTGACAAAACTTACAAATTTTCTCTCTTTTAAGAGTTCTTTGTCCGTGAACATTGATTTTATAGAATCAGCGGAAAAGTATAATCAAAAGTATTCGTTAAATGGGTTGTATGGATTTTGAAACGATGTAACCGTTGTATTTGGAGTTACAGTCTCCATTCCATAGCTAACGTTAGGAAGGTAACATTGTGATAATTGTCACGTTTGTCGATATCAGGACGCTTCGGAAATATACTTATCAATTAATTTGCTTCCTGAAACTGGCAGCGTTTACTCGATTATTTTTCATGCCTGAATCAGTGTCATTTAAGCTGGTACATTAACTTGATACAGGAATTTTTGTCAGTAGCTTTGCGGCGACTTTTAATAATTAACACGAAATCAAGAGAAATCACCATATGTAAAAACATTTCATAGGTTAATTTTATTTATACGGCCGCTAGAATATGTGTGTACCAAATTTGATAAAATTCTGAACAATATTTCCTAAGTTATGGGATACTATGCTAAAATATTTTAAAAATTTGAGCACCGGATGAACGAAATACGCAACAGTCAAGTAAGCTTTGTATGTGGTATACGTGTACCAAGTTTGATAAAATTCTGAATTAATATTTCCTAAGATATGTTACACAATGCTAAAAATGTAAAAAATGGCCGCCATTACGAAAATATGAACACAGAAAGAACGAAATACACAACAGTCAAGTAAGCTTTGTATGTAGTATATGTGTACCAAGTTTGGTGAAATTCTAAAAAAACATTTCCTGAGATCGTCATACTGTGCTAAAAATATATAAATGACCGCCATTTTAAAAATATGAAAACAGGATGAAAGAAATTCACAATTTTTAAGTAAGCTTTGTATGTAGTATATGTGTACCAAGTATGGTAAAATTTTGAAAAATATTTCCTAAGATATGTTATACTATGCTAAAAATATAAATATGGTCACCATTGCAAATATATGAAAACAAGGATGAACGAAATACACAAGAGTCAAGTCCACTTTGTATACAGGGTGATGATGCTAACTGTTTAAAGCTCTCCGCAGTGACACTGGGGACTCCGAGACAAGTGATTCGACATAGGACATGTAGGGTCCAAACGGACGGGAAAGGCCCGAAAATTCGCCTTCAAGTTTCCATGACGTCACATCCGGTGTGTCCGCATCAGGCGCGTACGAACGAGTATTCAAAGGAGTTCCTTCGATCCAACCTGTCTCTGTGGCTCAGTGTCTGCGTCAG
>PNEQ01010282.1:0-13192 GCA_003012365.1 Medauroidea extradentata | reverse complement strand
TTATAGCCCTCAGTCTCCTCTTTGCAATGAGATAACACATGACTTTGTATCTTTTATGGATATCAAGATATTAAACAATACAAAAACCCTTGAAAATGTAAATTTTAGTACACGGTGCCGGCCATTTTGTTCTGTAAAATCAAAATGAGGGCAGATAAAAATCAATAACTTTGGGTTTGCACTGTTGAAATATGTACATTGTGTGTGACAAAATTTCAAATTTTTTCAAAATGGGTCAGCAACCAAAATAATTGAAATTGGGTGATTTTCCATGGAATGACCCTTTAATGTAAAAAAACTCAGCATGGACAAAAATATTCTTGAATGCATTGATTCTATCTCTTGCCCAAAGTTACCTATGGGCTCTGCTCTTCAGTATGCAGCAGTTGACGCATTGGTAGTATCGCTGTTACAAAGCGACAGATTTTTTGTGATTGCCCATTCAGTTTCCACAAAAAACATTTCTAGCACGAAAGTAGCAAGCAAGTTCTATTCTTAAGCTTTGTATAGTGTAGTACGTATTTGTTTTGAATTTTTGTTTGTTTTGATAGCTCCAGATAATGTTTAACAACATGAATACCATGTTTATGAGAAATGTTTTGGAAATATTTAAACGGGGTATCTGAACAAGAAATTCAAACATAACCATATTGCCCTCCATCTCGGACGATTATCCGCAGTAATCATGGCGGTGGACGCTGTGGATAGTCTGCAGCTGTAGTAAAACATAGAAAACCCAAAATTCCTTGTTTCAATGTATGGTTCATTCCATGAGAAGTGACCCTGACACGTAATTTATGTTTTTAGTTTATATATAATACCATATAAATCCGATCGCAATAACCCAATGAGTATGTAAAAAGTGAAATGTTATGTAAAATTGTAAATTTGTTGCAATTATTACCTATAAAGTTGTGACAGTTTGTTTCATGTGTTACTTTTGATATTCAACCTAAAGTTGGTTATCCTGAAAATTACACTTGAAACAGTCAGCTGATAAGTAGCCATTTGAATGGATAATCCAGTCCTAGAATATTTTGCAGTGAACAAAAATTGAATGCGTAAATTGAAACTTTTTATTGACATTATAAAAGTTACTTGTATCATTTCACACCCGTGACACAATTTCATTCTTTAAGTTATTTAAATAATAAATTTTTTTCTGAGAAACTTCTGATAAAGTTTGAAAACTGTGCTACAGGTGTGACATACCTTCATAAAATATCAGTTACGAATAATGTTTGTCTGACATCCTTTTTAAGGGCAGACTGTAAATTTCTAAAGTTAGTTTAATATATTTACTACATAGGCCTAGCTACCATGTTGTAAAACCAATAAGCTTTTGAAATGATTTAGGCCAATATGGATTAATGTGATTATGATTTCAAACAATGGTAATTTTGAGCAACACAGTAACCTAACCTAGCCAATTTTTTCTCTATGGATTACTTAACTGTTTGCGTTCTTAAAACAGCCAACTGGTTAAACAAAACATTGTGTTTAGCATTTAATGTCAACACTATTGCTCCTCTTTGAAGCCTGTTAACAAAATTCCCACATTAAAAGTTATTGGATACTTGTTAATGTTGTAAAATACCGCTTTGTATCTTTCATTTGGTTTCCTATGTCTTTTGTTTAAAGGATAAAAAAGTTTTGCTAAAATCTACATCACAAGTAATAAGAACATGTAAAACATTTATAAAAGAAAGACTGAAATAGAAACGATCAAAGAAATTTGCCTAATAAACAAGAAAACTTTTAACACTTAACGAGGTTGAGAGATGCGAAAGACCGAAAATACAGGGAGAAGAAAAAGAAAGAGAAAAAACTAAATCAGGATTAACACCTCATGAATCTTCCTCTTGTAGCCTCTCTTTAAGAAAAACTGTTAGCAAAGTCAGAAAGCAACTTCCATTCAGTCCAAGGAAAAAACATGCTGTAGTAAAGAAACTTGTGTTACACGTGCTACCTGAAATAGCTATAAAAAATGATATTTCAAGAAAGGAAAAGTCTTGAAGGGAGAAACTGAAGAAAGAGTTTTACCAACTACTCTCCAATCAAAACAAACCTTTCCAGAAAGGTATGCAGATTAGCAATAAATATTTACAAAATTTATTTGAGCACCTAAACTAGCCACTTAGTTGTAGGTACTGTAGCATGGCCCAGGCCCTGACTCCAGATAAATTTATATTGTTTATTTATTTAAAATATGCAAGTTTCAATTTTATTTGTCATTTATAATGTAGGCCTCATGGTCATTCTAACAATGGTGTCTGAGAGTTTTGTTAAGAACAGTTTATTAAGAACTTTATTTATTAAATGCCAGCACGTCGGTGGAAATTAATTTGTATTTAAAATAATCAATTTGAGTAACTGTGAACTAATTCTTCTAAAAATGACATTTATTTTGGTAATTAGAAATTATTCATTTCACAGTGAGAATAACAATTTGCTTATTTAGGTTCATGTTTATTTAAAATTTACATGATTCTGTTTATATCCAATAAATTTTCAATATGTACTTTTTGCCTAAATTGTTTGCATTTGAATTTAAAGAAATTGTGTGTGTTCATTGTTAAAGCTTGGCGTCTTAAAAGGACAGAGATGTCAATCTAAATTTAGTGTTTCCAAGAAAAGTTACTGTGTTTCAGTGCAAAACCGGCCTATAAACGTGAACGTTAAGAATTTACCGCCATACTTGGTTACAACCAATTGGATCACAGACTGTTGCTGATTGGCTGCGTCAAATTTAAATTTAATGTTTCTTTCACCTAACAAGGTTAATAATGAATATACATATTTGTATACAATTAATTTGGAAACTAAAATGTTAATGTTTGTAATTATGTGGAGATATCATGAATTCAAACTGTTTTTTTAGTTATGTAAATACATAATATTTTAATTGTTTTCTATAATGGTTGCGGGGCAGCACCACTGACGAGCAACTCTGGTAGCTTGCGCGCGAAGGCGAGGAGTAGAGTTGCCAACTTGGTGATTTCGCCACCAGATCTGGTGATTTCCGAGATTGTCTGGTGGCCAACTTTGTTCATTTTCGAGGGGCCTCCGGGGAGGAGGGGTAATCAGTCATTAATCACAAGAAACGTGAGGAAGTACGCTATCATTTCTACCAGCATAAGAGGCAGCAATATATACTGCTTTGTACGTATCAGTTTACAGGAGAAGGTCGTGGGGAAATTATCTCTGTAACATGGAGAACTGTAAAAGAATGTCAAATAACCTGGGCTGGCAAATTATTTTTTATTTATTTTTTATGCTACTTATGGCTGATCTTTTTTTTTTATCTGTGCTACAAGCTGGCACCACGGCATCCTTGTAGCGCACAGAAGTTCTCACCCCCTTCTCTTGTCTGGCTGGAGACAGTCTATGTGCGTGTGAGAGAAATAATTCTTGGAGATAAGCTAGGGAGGTAGAGCGCGAGCGGAAGTAGTCAAGGTCAACTGGTAGTCTCAACGCAATGCAAACACAGCACGTGACCACACGCAACTCACGAGATGTTTACGTGAAAAATTGCTTAACATCGGCATGTCACAGTGTCTGCAGCCAGCTGCTAGCCTGATCATTACGCTCGCATACAGAGTTCCAAAGACACAAAAATATTTTTCCTCTTATACGAGAGCAGATACGGTACTGTAAGTATTTATCTTTTTGGATCACTGTGCCCTACGTGACCCCTATTAGTCCCGCCCCAAGTCCAAACCACGCCTCTTTCTAGACTTGAGCATGTTGCCAACTGCCTGTCACCCAAGGATGCGTTAGTTCATTAACTCTTTAACGCTTGAATGCATTCAGTCACAACCTGACTGACCTCTGTCGAGCATCCTGAAAATGTGACCAAGAAACCTAACTTGCGGGTTTCTCACTAAAACCAATTGAACTACATTGCCTCACCTTATAAAACACGTTTCATATTTCCCCTTGCGAACAGAATATGTACATAAAACAAATTTATTTTGATGAGCTATCACATACTTGAGTTATGTAACAACTCTGTACATTCATACCTACAGTATTTTCCAATCTACAAGATTGTTGTGACTGTTTGTGCTGAAATTAAAACATGGTTAATGATTTAACACATTTGTAATTTTGACGAAGCCATCTTGCCTGCTGCTGTCGCTTTGTGTCCCTTCCCTTGTAGTTGTACATGTGCGTTTGTTAATATCATGTTTAGTGTTCTCCCCAGGCCCATTTTGCCGGGCGCCCCACCCGGCTAGTTTTCTTTACCACCTGGCGAAGAAACAGATTTTCCCATTAACACCATCAAGTTTATTCCACGATGCACCCAGTTGGTCTCGTGAACCACCCAGCTCTAAATTTTTGCTGGTGAGAATACTGTTGTTTTGATACACGACAGATTTGCTAAGAAGGGTGAAGCTTACACCACAAAATTATTTTATCTAACTGGTGAGTTAATTTAAATAAAAAAGCAGATAATGATGCACTTCAAACATATTTTCAAGGCAGTATAAAGTGGCACACATCTTGGCTATGTGTCGAAAACAGTTTCTTCCGACATTTCAGCAGTTGCTGTCTTGGCCGCCATCAGCGTCATGCTGTGGTCCAGTTGTTTCTGCATCCCCTCCTTCCACACACTGACATCAGCCAGTCACAGCCCAGTTGCTTTGTGATTGGCCAAGCCCCAGTGGCCAGTTATGGATGGTTTTCCTCCAATTTAAGCAACAATTTGATAGATTACATGCTGTTTTTGTGCTAATAAAATTACATATACGTTCGATTCTTCTTATCTATTATAAGTTATAGCTAATAGAGGAGCAAGGGCTGTTGTATGAAAAGCAGTACATATTTAATTAAATTGAACAATTATTTGTATAGTAATATTGCATTTTTGACTATGTCTACAGTAGAAACTCGTTGCATCGTTTTCGTTTCCCCTTATTCATAGTTTATTTTTGGTGGTCCCGAAAATGTTCCTATTAAAACGAAGTTTAAGAAGTCCACATTAATCATTTTCGTAAGTATAGTTTTTCCTGCATCCATAGCTATAAATATCTTGTCCCACAGCCCAAAATTTAGGCGTATAGATCATCTTTAAAATTTATTTCTACATACAATGTAAAATTTAAAACGAACAGTTCTAGGGAACGTTAAAAGACAATCATGATTGCCCACAAAGTAAACATGCGCTGCCGATATTTTTATTTACGTTTTCGCACGATTTGCATTTTTTTCTTCAGGTTCCCTTTGTTTGCCATTTAGTGCAATGTTAAATTTTCCTACATATCACATCCCAAAATGTTATTTTTTCCGCTGTTTACGTTTTTCATCATCTCATCAGAAAACAATATAAACACTAGATGTCAAGAGTCACAGATAACGAAGGCAGACCGTCCACCTCTCCCGCTTTTGGCGGGAGATTCCTGATTTTCCACCTGATCTCCCGCCCTCATGATTAGTCATTCTAATCTCCCGCTTTTTAGTTTGAATACGCACGTTTGTGGTTTTATAGTAAATTCTGTACATAAATAGGTATTCCAGTATTCGTACCATAGCACGAGACTTATCCCACACAGTATATAGGTATTGTAGGCCATACCGTAATTTTAGTATTTTAGCTGCTTTCATCGCCAATAGTTTTACGATACTGTGCTAACGTTGGTAGTTACAAATTTAAAAAAAAATTATGGGATTTGTTTTTGTACGCTTTCGTCATTGGTGCTTGTTTTTTCCATTCAAAAAATTATTTCATTTGTCCTCCAAGATGGTGTTTGTTATCAACATTGAAATTAATTTGCTGTGTTTACTGTTACATGTTTAATTGTTTTACTTTGTCATACTATTTTATTTCGTGTAACTTGTGTGATTGGCCGACGAGTATTTTGTACTAGTTATTTAACAATACTCAAAAATCACGTTAAAATAGGCTTTCGCTTAGCAGTGGTAGCCCTACTAAGCAAAGAAGCATCTTGGCGGTGTTGGACACGACTAGTATCTCGTGCGTGTTATGTTCATTCAAAAAATCATGCTGCTAATAAAAACAACTGTGCTAAGCGAAAAACTTGTGATATTGACAACAATATTTTTTATGAATTTTTGGGTATTTTACCATCAGAAAGAGTCAACATTTTGTTTGTTTTGTCGTGATTTTTCTGTTGCGCATGCTGGAAAGGGTGATGTTAAGCACATACATGTGACGAAACAAGCAAACCAAGATAAATTATAGCGTAAAATAAGACACAATTAATTTCACGAGTTAGAAAAGAGTTGGTATAACCAAAGTAGTGCGCTTATCTACTTTTAGTCTGCATTTTAGTTGTGCTTATCAAGCTGGTTTACTCTTTAATGTCTAACGATGTTTCCAGAACAGTGAAATGGCGACAAATATGGTTGTGCTCGCTGTAAAGGTTCGTAAAAAATGTGATGGAGAGTTTTTTGGGAGAAGTTAAGTCTGCATGCATACTGTTCAAAGAAGCCATCGGCCTAAATTCAGTACTCTCAAAACCAATGTATATTACTTTCACATTATTTTGGTAGTTGTTGTATGATTATTTACTCCTTCACTCTGTTCCTCATCCATTTATATTTAGAAAAAATTTCACTCTTTGTTGTTTTAAGCGGCCTTATTAGGCTGTAAAAACATCAGAATTTTTTTCACTGTTTGAATTGCACCATTTTACACCTTCATATAAACATTTTCCAGAGGAGGGTCTCTGGAATCCGTGCTCTGTTGGTGGAAACATCTTAATGTTTTGGACCAACGTTTTTGGTCTTAAAAATTTTGGTTTGTTCAGAATAATTAATGGCTGTGTCAGGAATGTATGCAAACAAGAATGTATGAAAATTGTTTGTTGTGTACCGTACCGAATTTTAGGGATTTTTTAAGGGAGGGGGGGGAGCCGTTAGAGAAATCTCCAGTTTTTTTTATTTCTAAAAGGTGGACGGTCTGCGAAGGCAGAAAGGACATCTACACTTGTTTGGAAGTAGAACAGAGAAGAAACATCACAACGAAGTTGATAACTTGCAATGCCATAGGAGAATGACCGTGATCGCTTGTAATGCTTGCGCTCACGGCACAATAAATTCAAGGTGGCGGCAAGAGAATTGCCTCTGCTAACACTATTGACTGTCTTGAACGTTATTGATCGCTGTATTCACGTTGTAAAATTGATCTCTGTACATGCATTCGTTTTTCTTTGTTTCTTTTTAGCGCAATTAATGGTAACTTTAACCGAATATTTGCGAAACGTGTTTGAAAATTTATTATTATAAATGTACTGGTTTTAAAATAATTTCCATTTAAGTTCCGCATGTTTGATGGTTATATAATGGTAATTTTATGGATGCACTTGTAAATACATAACCCTTAATAAAAAATAGTTTTTAAAAAATAATGGTAGTAATGTTACTAATTTCCTGTTGACAGTTTTTTTCTTCCGGTATTTTCGTTAGCGTAATAAATATTTTCTAACAAGTTTTCTTATGTTTTGTCTTGTCAATCAGCTTAGAACATAAAAAACAAATTCAGATTTCGAGGTTAGGTAAAGACAGTAGGCTAGTCCACTTGCATAGTTGGTCTGCTAGCATAATTTTTTTTCTTCTAGTCCCTTGAAAAACAATCCATAGAGTTTCTACTGTACTTGGCAGCAATAAAATTAATAAAAATACATTTCTGCCAAATGCTGTTTCGACTTGAAATAAAAGTATTTTTGTATTATAGGCTTAATAGTTATTGGATAATGGCATGTCAAAAACAAAGTTTTACTCTGTGTAAATTAAGTATAGAAAAATTATATACAGTAAAACTCGCTTAAGACGTTCCCACGAGATACGTTTTCCCAGCAGAGTCGTTTGGTTTGTTTGGTCCCATCACTTTTGTCATAAGAGCCATGGTTAATTTTCCCACATACTATTACGTTTTGCCACGTGCCTGATTTCCTGCGTAATACGGTTAACTTTTGTAAAAATAACCTAATTTTATAAAAGTAATGTACGCGATTTTCTTTAGTAAACAAGCTGAAAGGAAACTGCAGCTGCAGGAAAAATACCGCATTTGTTTACGTTTTTTAGTACCATCATCATAGATAACTGACGTGAGATGTAGCGTTCCACAGACGGCGAGCAGGTACACTCAGGATGGCCAACGCATGCGCGTAACACTAAATGCAATCCGCCATTGGTGATCACGTGCAAACAGTAGCAGATTGACCGTGATCGCGTGTAATGCTTGCGCTCACGGCGCAATAAATTCAAGATGGCGGCAAGAGAATTGCCGCCGCTAGAACTATCGATTGCCGGGAACGCTTTCGATAGATGTACCTGCTTTGGCAACATTGATCTCTTTACGTGCGTTAGTTTGTCTTTGTTTACGCAAATGATAACTAACCTAAACGTTGCGAAACGTGTTTGAAAATGTTATGTTATGAAAATATGTGTTTTAAAGTCATTTACATTTTAGTGCAGCGTGTTTAGATGGTTGTATAACGGTGTGGTGGCACCAACTCTCTTCCCTTTCTCACACTGCCTCTGTCTGATGTGACACTAGCCCCACTAGTTGCTTACAATGTTCCACAAAGAAAATCGGTAACTTGGTCAGTCCTCATACATGCTCCGGTCTCAGCGGTGAGTTACTCTTACCTCAGGGTTCGTGGTATCGAGGGATGGACGCATGCATAACAGCATTCAAAAACACGTGGTCAGATTAACAGCCCATATTTATTACTCTCTTATAGCAAACTCCCGCAACCTCGCTTACATCGGCACGTACAAACTCCTTGTACAAAATAACATGTTAACTGAAAGAGAACTGAACTAAAATGAAACCCAACTCAAAAGAAAAATAGCACGTGCTAAACTCAACTCATAAACCGATAGTGGGCCGGCCACGCGGTTAATACGGCTGCAAATTCACATTAAGTAATGAAATAGGTTGAAGCTAATTATTAATGCATAGTTCTAAAAAGTGTTTCCATTGCCTTCCATCGCGGCCCCGTCTCTTCCACTCGCGCCCCTCGGCTTACCACGTACAAACCTCGCACAACACGGAACACGTCCGGCCTCCTCGACGGTCAAGAACAGAGTAAACAGCCAACGGCGACCACAATGGCGTCCCAAGGCACCATGGCGGCCTACCTTCCGGTTAGAATGTTCCATGACCTTCTAACAAGATTAAGTAACCGGTCTGGATACAAATTAACCAAACTAAAATTGGCAAAATTATGCTTACTTTACAAACGTATTTCCATATTTTAGTAAACAATTATTACAATAAAAATTATATTAAATAAAATCTTGGCATAGGACATTGCCGGCCGTACACCTTGCAGTACACTCTGTAAACCCCTATCGGTATCACCCCCGCGGCACCATGGCCGGGCTGGCTGAACTCATCTACATATTTTCAAAATAAATACCAAAACTTTCAAACTGCAATAACTTTCAAACGATCAATTTCTCGTAAAATGTCCAAGAGTCCAAAGTTGCTTGAAATTTCCTGCTGTTTTAGAAAAGTCCACACAAGATATATTTACTTTAAATTCACGTGTCATCATAACATTGAGAACTTATAACAAAACTTGAGAACACATTTAACATAAAATACTCCAATTAGAAACCGTATCACTAAGAATTGCATCCAGGCGCGGTTTTCTGTTACCGTACTGTTTCGCCAGGCCCAATAACGGTTTTACATTTAGAGTGGGTTTTCTATGAGATTCCTTGTTCAGTAAAATTATAATCATTACATTATTTAAATAAATGACTTACTTTGAAAATTATTAGGCTTACGACAACGAACATGGAACCCTCATATTGAAACAATTATTATTGACTTACAAACATTTTAGAAACACACTGGGGTTTTTGACATTAATAAATGCATCAACCCTACCTTACACCTAACTGATACTAGGCTGACCAGCTCTTTGTTCTGAAGTGTCAGTAACACTGGCTAGCATTAATTTATGCAAACAAGTAAGCAACAGCAGAGACTCTTGAAATACAACTGACTTCTTGAAAAACTATAGGCTACCCCAACCGCAGGCTGGTCGCTTCACAACGGCAATATAATATTTAAAAAAATAGGCATTGATGATCATGGAGAAGTGTGACGAGTTCGTGGAAACATTTGTAAAATGCTGAACAGTGTTAACCAAGCGGTAAAAAAAAAAATAATAAGATCTCTTATTAACATTTCTTGAAACGACATGTGCACGTACCATGAATCTTCCCATAACAGTATATTCAGTTCCAATATTAGTAACTTAAACTATACCAAGTTTTATGTTACAAAATATGATAAATGCATTGTTTGTATGGATACTATCACTTCGATTTTACCTGAAGATAATTTTTTCAACATGAAAACAAAATCACTAAATAAGGTAAGCTGAATGAGTTTTACGAGATTTCCCTTAATTTACCCGTCCCAATATTTACACTTGTTCACTCTGTCCCCCTGAAAAGTGTAAATAAGGGATTTTACTGTACATTAAATTGTCCTTGCGACTCCGAAATAAAATTTAATATAGACTGCACCTACAGCAATAACGACTTAAGTTTTAAAATCAGTTTTCCCATTTAAGATGTTTTCCCAGCTAAGAAGTTTGTGGTGTAAAGTCCCTTCAAAAATGTCTTAACAGGGTTTTACTGTTATTGTCACTTTACAGAGAACTTTAAAAATTAACGAGGCTGAACATGCTGTAAGCATTTTAAGGATGAGAACATAAGTACAGTACTATAACGTAGACTATTGTGTGTGTATGTTAGTAATATTGTGGTACTGTTATGATTGCCTCTAGTATCCAACGCACAGTTACGAGGTGAGACAGATCTGGACAAAGCCCAGGTGTTGCAGTGGATGTGCTTTGCAGACAATGAGATCCTTCCAGCATCTTGCACTTGGGTGTTCCCTGTGCTTAGTATCATGCCCTACAACAAGCAGGTGAGCATCTCTCAGTTGAAATTTATTTATCACTGCTGTACTTATTTGTTATAAAACTGGCCTGAATTTCTGTGCTTTAGTAAATAGTGCACTATTAATTTGTTTCGTTAGTAATATAAGACATTTTGCTCAAGACATTTTTCAAGGGCCCCAGGTAGTAGTAAGAACCTCTTGTCCAAGAGAACGTTTTGTTACCAGACGACTGCAACGCCCTCCCCTATTTTCCAACAACTAGAAAAACATTGAGTGGCAAGTCATTTAGCCAAGCAGAATTACGACCTCGCAATGTTTACGTTTTCTGAGGCTTTTGGGCATGTGTATTTCTATTCATAAGACTTCAACTTGTCAAGTAATATTTTCATTCTGAAAATAAACTTTACGATTTTGGCAAAAAAATAATATTCAATAGTGCTACAATGCTTGCCGTGCGCCGTCTCGCGATGATTGCAGTAAGTACTTAACATTGTGTTGGTTGACCTCCCTCTTACAAACACACATGCAAAAGTCACATATTGAGCACAAACAGTAAACAGTTAATTATGACCCTTAAACATATGTAGTATAGAAAATTAATAAATGCCAAGAAGTGTGTGTGCACTTACTATAAGATGTGATTGCTTGAAATCCGCTTATGAGAAAGACCACAGTTTGTTTGATGACGTCTGCTTCAAGTGTAGGCTTGTTTTGGCAGTTCCTTTTTAAACCACATTGTGACGCTTGGTGGGGATTCGGTAGTCAGTCGGCGAGGGCGCGATGGCAGAGCGGCAGCGTGTTTCCCCAGGATGCACTCCCGAAGCATCGACCACCGCCTTCCTCATTGAACTCTCCCCACCTTGTAAGGATATTGCAGCGAGGGAAACTAGCACTGCACTGGAGGTTGTGCTTCTACAGCAGGTGTAGCCGAAGGTGGATGGGAGGAAGTGGCAACAATGTGGTGCTGATCCCCCGGACGGGAGAGCACGAAGGTGCTGAGGTTAGGAGTTGCGTTGGAGGAGGTTCAGAAGGCGCAGACCTACCATCTTTTACGGATTGTCCGTAATTTGTATGGAAATCTTGAGATATTTCAGCTTTACAACGTATCTAAACATTTTACGGATTTTCTGTGTGCCGGCGAAATCGCACAATTTCCAATGCCGTGCTACCTTGACTACCTCGAATATAGTATTTATGGTAGGTGTAACGTACTTTTATACTGAGTTATCGTATTGTAAATAACGAAGTAAGCAGATGATACTGTACTTTCGGGAATAATTTTACTACATATGTAGCCATTGTACCATATTATTTGTCTCACGGTTATAACTCGAACTACAGAGTCGAACCGGTCAGGTCAAATCTTGTTGTTTCAACAGTCTGTTGTTTTCAAAATAGCGTTGGTTGTGGCTCGTCTGTTTACATGCGTTGTGGTACACAACTTTTTTGGATTCTGTAAAGTTAATTTGCCTTTCATATTGACTATTTGCCTGTACTAATTAAAAAATCATATCTTGGGAAAATGTAAAGAGAATGAAATCATGAGAAAGTTTTAGCTTGTCGTGTATGTGTAGCCCGGCAACGTGATGTTCAGTATTTAAGCAATTAATTTAGGCTGTTTACAAACTTTTATTTTCGATGGTAGATTGAGGTCGGGTGCTTCTTGTATCAACAGTTGCGTATTTAGCGTTCGCAAAACGTAGGAATATAAATAAGATTTAAGACATGAAAATATTAACAACCAGGTAATATTAAAATGGCCTTCTCTGTGGAAAAATAAAATTAAAAACTTACATACAACATCTAACCATGTACATAGGTTTGTGTAAATGTTGCAATAAATATTTAGAGTTGTATTTGTATTTTATTCTGATACAACAGAGGGCATTTCCAGCCTAATCGAAACCAAAACATGTAAATTTTAATATTAAATTAATAATACATGTTATACATAAAATGAAACTTTAAGATTTATACTTTATTATACAATATAAAGAATTTTTGTGTTTTGTGTTAATAATATTAATTTTTAGCTGTGAATGAATTAATGTCATGTTTGTCAAAACATTGGGGGAAAAAATTCAAGTTAAAGTTATTTACTTTTCGTTGAAAAAACATGTTTTGAGTCAAAGAATTAGATTGATTCACTGAGAATAAAGTTCTTAGAAACAATATGCATGCCCATTTCTCAACTTGCTTTATTATTAGAACAGTCAATTAAAAAAAAGCATATACAGTATGTTAAATGTTACGTCCGTAACATATTCCATAAAATAATTTGCATAGCACACGTACTTT
>PNEQ01010281.1:0-13216 GCA_003012365.1 Medauroidea extradentata | reverse complement strand
TTAACTGTTATCGTTCCTAACAAGTATTTTTTTGAGTGTGAAAGTGACCGAATCGGGACTTTTGACGCTGATTTTTATGTAAGAGTAATCATTTTCACGATATTCTGAATATTATAGACCTGTAGAGCGACTCTTTCCCTTTCGTCGCGTAAGATAAAATGATAGTGTTGTCGCTGAAAGTCCCATAGTAAAAACGGTTCAACGGGAACCTTGCACGCTAGTTCAGCGCTTGGCTCGTTGAGGCGACGCGCCATTTGATGCACGCTTCAAGGTCGACCTTACTGCTCCGTCGCTTTTGAGCCTCTCACGCGCGGGTAGACGGCGCCCTTAAGATAATACGTTCACTACGGAAAAATACTGAAAAATACGGATTTTTCGCAAAATTACTACTGAAAGCTTTGGTAAATGGTTGGCACGTCTCCATAAAACAAAATCATAGAAACCTGTATTGGACTCTGCCACGTACTGTGCACAAAGAAGATAACAGGGTCCGCTTGAAGTCCAACTGAAAAACCACTGCACGCTAGTTTAGTCCTTCGCGCCTGGCGATGAGATGTTAGACGGACGTGCTATATTCTACTTATAGCCACCCCGTTTCCGTGTCTAAAACGTAAAAAAAAACTTGCGTCCACTAACTTATAAGGGCCCCGCCTACATTGGGTTACATGGCACACGCAAGCGAACGCCAAGGGAAACTCTGACTCACACATCAAATACCACATCGCCGCTACGTACGAAGCTCTGAACTACTGTGCAAGATTTCCATCGAACCGTTATTACTACGGGTCTTTAATCACGTTAATCGGTGACCATACGTTTTTATATGTAGGAAAACCTGTCGCAATGTTAAGTGCACTGCTGTATCTGAGTTTCTCGTATATCTTGTCAGTACATTTCGAGATGCGACAGTCTTAAGAGGGCGTAGTACATAATTCAACGCTAAAAGCATTAATCTATAACTGTAGGTTCCTTGAAACCAATTTGCGAAAATTAAACAATAGCAATCATAGACAGTAGTTTTAGCCAACGTTGTAAACAAAATCGTTTCCAGTGTTACGAACTTCTGAGACACAATTTCTGACGCCGAAACCTCATGCATTTAACTGCGGTGCAAGAGATCACGCGTAACGGATTAGTAATTTTGGATAAATATTTACTCATAAAGTTGGAAAATTAAATTATCTAGGATTGTCATTGAATATTTTTATCCATATTGGCCTCGAAATAAGTGTAGAAATCAATTGATTTTATTCAGCGTTTATTTATCTACCACGCACTCTTAAGAGCGAGCTGGCACAACGGTAACTCATTGGATTCGCATTTGGGGGTGATCCGGGTTCGAGTACCAACTCCAGCCATCCTGATTTCGAATTTCTATGGTTTCTCGAGATCGTTCGAGGCGATTGCTGTAATATTTCCTTAAGGAATATCAGTACCTGCCACCCTACGTTGCTACATTTTCCACTGTAAGTTACATACAAGGAGGTTTATCAATAATTTGCGCCTGACATGACACAGATATTACCTTCATAAAAGTGATAATATTGTTACACCTTCATTACTTTTCTTAGCCTTCAACCAGTAACCTTCCGGAGGAAGAAATTAATTTTCCTCTGGGGGTTGTCACGTATACTGACTGTTCTAAAACTCAATGCCCAAATTGATAGGGAAGTTGAAGGAGAAAAATACAACTAAATTTGGCCATATAACCATGTGTCGGAAACAAATTGTTTATAGTTTACGAGTAATGGGTAGAGATGATGGTTTATCGCGGGAAAACTTGACTATTTGCTAGGCTTCAACGTACGTTCAGCTTATCAAAAGATTACTGGCTTTTCCTTGTACGCGAAGCTACTGCCCTGTTTGACTAAGCCAATAAGAATACCGCTATTTTAATATTTGATGCACGTTATTGGTCTATAGACAGCTACGTTGTGTCAGTGTTTTCAAGGCTATGTTGGCACAAAACATTTTCGCGATATACCATCATCTCTAGTAATGGGTATTCAGAGATATCGGGTGTGATTCAGAAGACGACGACGGAAATTGTTTAAGGTACTTTGTTTATTAAGCAATGTCACCATAAACGTTCAAATTTAGCAGCATTAACTTCCGCGCAGAGCCGGTATCTGTGTAGCAGGGTGTCCCGTGTTCATTTTGAACATTAATAGTAACATTGATAAAAAAAAAGTTCTATAAACCATTACCGTTGGTGTCTTCTCAATCGCACCCGATATCCCTGAATACTCATTACTCCTAAACTATTTGTTTCCGACATATGGTTATCTGGCGAAATATATTTGCAATTGTCTCCTTCATCTTCCCTATTATTTTGGGCATTAAGTTTTTTAACATTCTGTATGATATACATAATAGCAATCATGCAATGCCAGCTGTATATAGTGTTCGAAGTTATGTTCTCTGCCTTGTCGATGCCTAGAACGTGTTAGAGAATTTGTAGGCCAAATTGAAAGCAGAAGGTTTAATATTCATAATGCCTCTTAACAAAGGCAGTGGCCTATTGTTATCCCAGCTCCTGTCCTTGTGTCAAGTTGTATCACCGCCTCTAGTGACCTTGCTGTCGACGAGTCGTAAAGACCACTTACCTCACTGTAAAGTACACTCCAGTCGTCAGAAAAAAAATTTACTTTTATGACTTCGTGGACCTTAACTTTTGTTTTACGTTTAAACACGTAAACGGGAAGGCGATAAGTCGAATATAACACGTCCGTCAAATACCTCATCGCCTCTAGGCGCGAAGTACTAAACTAGCGTGCAGTGTTTTCGTAGAACGTGTTTTTTAACGGGACTTCAAACGATGACCCTGTTATTTAATTTTTGGAAATTAGGCTACGCGGTAAAGCCCAATGCAGGTTTTTATGACTTCGTTTTATGATAACGGTTGATCATTTGTCGGCTACTGTAACGTGAATATGTAATTTTTTTGCAATCTTGAGGTGGTTGGTAATTTTTTTTTACAGTGGATGGCATTTTAAACTCGTAGTGACGCTGTTTGAAGTGTCTCTTATTTTCGTAGATGAAAGTATTGTAAACATTGTTAGTAGTAATACAGTAAAAAATACTTTCAGTCCCACGCTATAGCATGGCTCCCACGCCAGGTCCACAAATTTTTAAGTCTTTGCATTGTACAATCAATCATCAATAATTCTTTGCATATAGCCTAATTTGCGTGAGATGGTACTTTCTGATTTTAAAAGAAAATTATAAATTATTTAATGTCTAGCAATAGTCAAAACCATACAAAACCATAAAGGTATCTACCATGTTTAGAGAAGACAGTGGTGAGATAATTCATTTTATGTGAGCGTAACTGTGTTTCTTGCTAGCTGCGCGATGTTGTGGGAACGTGTTGAGGTGTATGCTCTGCTGCTGTGCTGCGAGTTATCCTACAGTTACTGGACTGCCACGTGGTTGATTCGTTAATTCTGTCAACCGCAGCACAGAACAGCTAAGAACGCAGAAGCAAAACTGCTGCACGCGAGACGAGTGAGGCCTGGCTGATAGGAAATATTCCGCAACTCACACTGGCTGACGAGACAGAAGCTATGTGCGTAGCATCGTGCAACCAATAACTTGCAAATTAAGCATTACGGTATTGCTTTTCTGTAACCGCTTTGCATACGAGATTCAGTGGTTTTCCTGAGCAGTTCGACATTGCTCCATAACAAAGTCTACCAAATCTGTAGCGTAATCACTACGGACCACTATTTTTATTGAAAATATTTCTGTATAATTTTGTGCACTGCTGCGCTCTTGTCTTGTGTTTAGTAATTGGCTGCTTTTAACTGTTACGTGTCTTCAAATTTAACTGCAAATCACAGACGCGTAGTATCGCAATGACCTATTATGATTGGCGCAGTCCAATGAGGAACGTTTATCCACAAAGACGTACTTTTCAATAGCAATGCAACAAAACTACAGAGTTACGCATAAGGCATTGAAACAAATTGGTCACGAAATCTTTTCGCGATAATCAGGGGTCACTAGTAATCACACACATATCAATAATCGTTTAAGGCTTGGTCACAGAATATCTGGGAATACAGAAGTGAAACAGTCGGTAGAACAGCGAACTCAGTCACACACGCTAGCAACATGACGGAAACGACTACCGCCAATCAGCGTAATGCGGCCGACCTGCTAGCCGACAGCCAGTCCAATAGGAAACCTGCCGCAACATACAGTAGTCAAACAGACACGGGGCTTGTATTCGGACAGCCAATAAGCGGTGAAGTTCGCCCGTATCAAATGAGTTGCCACGTCATTCCGCGTCTGTATTACTATTTAGTCTGTGACTTGGTTCAAGTCGCTTTATGGAACTATTCAATTTTTCGCTTTTTTGAAATTCTGAGAAGAATGTTGTGAAATTAATATTATGTCGCAAATTCTACTTACTTTACCAATCAGTACACGTATGGTAATGTACTTGCACGTGTACTTAGGCTGCAATCAGTCAACCAAATTATGAATATAAAAAAATGTAGGACTGATCATGTCCTACATAGACGTTAAAAGTTTAACTGTCATGTTGATACTGTACCGCAAGGTAAATAGAATTTGCGCTAGTCGTAAATTCCACATTTTTCTTTTAAGAATTTAATGAAAAGCAAAAATTAAAAAAAATTTAATATGGCGGCTGTAACTGAGACTTGACTGCGTAACCGTAAAAGCAGTAGTATGTTATAACATAAGCAAGTGTGAGGGTATAGATAGGGTTCTGAAGCTTCGGAAAAAACCGGAACAATAAAAAAAAAAATAAATAAATAAATAAACAGGGAAAAACTGTTTTTTTTCCTTTGATGTGAAAATGGGAAAAATTTTATTTTTTCATCAAGGTGAAAAACTAAAGAAAATTTTAAAAAATTGCATATTATATCAGTTTCTGAGTTACAAATCTGGATGGTATATGTATTTATATTCGGGCCTATCTGCCAATATACATAGTACCCTACTACTAAAATGAAACCAGTAAATGTAACATAAAACTTGGTACAGAAAAATAAACAATATGCGCATGGAATAACCATAAAAAGTTATCGTAATAATTTATACCCAACTTACAATCTCTGTCAGGAAAGCAGTTTCAAATACAACAAAAAAAAAAAAAAAACCTTTGTAGTTCAAATTCACAAGTAACGCACTAAGATAATTATTAATTATCTTGCTGCTTGCATCAACTGGCTAAATGGTGAACTTCGCAGTTGTTTAACAATTATAAACTTTATGATTTGCAGTTTTCTTCTTGTGAAACTTCCAATTCTATGATATATTTCCACATTCCTACACATTGCTAGTAAGTAAACGTTCAGAATGCATCAGACAGGCCAATATTCTCTTTTTCTCCTTATTTAATTGACCTTATGTAAGTTGCTATGTATTATTTAGCCACCGCAGGTTTAGTATAGTTTCACAATGATTTTAAAGAATCGTTTCCAATTTTTACAAATTTTCCAGAAAATTTGGAAAAAAGCTGATATTTTCCTGGTTTTTTCCTTTCACCAATTTTTCCGGAAATTTTAGAACCCTAGGTATACAATTAACTCGCACGTTTTTGTCTCTTGCGATGAAGATCAAGATTGAGTCAAGTAAAGTGCATGTAAATCGTACTTGATTGTTTTTATACAAATTGGATGCCGGTGAGATTTATACAGATGAACTGGCAAAACTGAGCACATAAAAGGCAACGACTGGACGGCCTAAATAACGACTTTAACGTCCGTCCGAATAAATCTGACCGTAAATAAAAATAAATATGCATGCTCGTAAGCAGCCAGGCAGGTTTGTGCTGTGCGATTATCTGACTTGTTTTTTCTGTATACGTGAATCGTACATTTACGGCACAGAACACCTAAGAACGGATAATCACAATTATCGCACATGTTGGGTAGGGAATCTGATTTTCGCTAAAAGATGTTTGTCCCAGTCATGGCCGTCTATAGCAGAAGGTCGAAATCTTTAATGTGGAGAGGATGCGTTCGGAGGTAGGCAACGCTCCCTGTCACTATTTTGTTGCCCTAGTCTCTGTAACGCGTGTAGGAGCAGCTTTCGTGGTGTACATGTCTACACAGACCAGGGTAGCCAATGAGCGATGGGCAGCAGGCGCCCGATGCAGCGTTGCTATATTCCATACTTTGGCCATCTGTTAAAGAAGGTTATGATCCAGGTTCAGACCTATGGCAAAATTGGCGGTTGTTGTTCATAATGGCTGGTGTGCGAAGTATGGATTGGCACAATAGATTATATTGTATATAACATAGTTAAGGTCGCTGAAAAAAATTATTTTAGGATACTAAGGCCAGTGTTATGCTTTGTGTTTAAGGAAATTAGAAAAAAATGAGGCTTAATAATGTTTTTATGTTAGCACTAATCAAATCGTATCCGTATACTACAATCTGATTGGTCAGTTGTAGTTAAAAGTTAAATATTTTGAACTTTACTGCAACACCAACATAAAAAATGACCGGAAGTGAGTTGAAATGTGTTCGTGCATGGCCGTCTTTAGTAGAAGGCCGGAGTCTTGAATGTGGCAACACTGCATCGGGGACCTGCTGCTTGTCACTTCTTAGCCACCCTAGTCTCTGCAATGTGTATAGATGCAGCTTTAGTGACGTGTACACGTCTGCACTGACTAGGGCAGCCAATGAGAGAACGGCAGCAGGTCTCCGAGCCTCCGGCCTTTTGCTAAAGACGGCCGTGGTTCATGACCACTACCAACCACTGCAACACCAACTACAACAAACAACAGACAGTTCTGTCATCACGCAGTTGGTAATCTGTCCTTCAACTGTTGCCAGCACCAACCACCAACCACGAACAGCAACCATCGATTGTGCCGGAGGCACAGACAAAATAGTAATACAGACGTGAAATTATACAGCGGCTCGTTTGATTCGGGCGAACTTCACCGCTGATTGGCTGCCTGAGAATGCTGATACCAGCCACGTGTCTGTTTGGCCTAGCTGCTGGCTAGCAGGGCAGCTGCCTCAAACTGATTGGCGGTAGGCGTTTCCGCCATGTTGCTGGCCAGTGAAGCCATTTTGCTGGTGTGTGTGACTGAGTTCGCATTCCTGCCGGCTATTTCACTTCTGTACTCCTAAATATTCTGTGCCAGAGGCCTCGATGTGTTACGCGTACAAGCTGCAGCTCTCTCCGTGGTTATTGGTAGCGTGTATTTGTGTTGTGACATATCTTATTTGTAGGGACCTAAAAAATTCGCATTTTGCATTAGACACTAGATAGAATTCAAAGAACTGTAACTTTGGCTCACTTTCGTCACGGGCAGTTGACTTATTTGACTCCTCCAGAGTAGAGGTAAACCAATTAAAATAACAACTAAATTCAGGCCCAATCGTGCTGTATCACTGTATAAGCAAGTGGTAAATTAGTATAGTCTTGGCTACTTGAGTACGCAGATATTATTGAAGGTTAGCCTACAGGTTAGTGAACCCGCTAATTTTTCTGGTCACTTCTTCTTTGACAATCCGAATAAGGTTACTGGACATCACACGTCTGTGAGTTGTAGGTAGAATCCCAAGAAGCTGAGGACTAAAAATATCCAAACACTGCTCACGTAGCAGAGGAGCAGATGTGCACGTAAAACACTGAATCGAGTTGGGGCTAAAATCATATTGAACAACGAAAAAATGCAACAAAAACATTGAACTGAAAAATATGTGGTTGCCTTTGATAAAAAAAAAGAAAGAAAAAGAAACCATGTTACACATTAAAATAAAAAATTAATAAAAATACATAAACAGATCTATGTTTAAAAGTCTCGGCAGAACACCAGCCCACATCTCGACAAGATGCTCAGCCAATCAGGAGAGTACTTGCCTCTCATTAGCTGAGAGCCCAGCCAATCACACATGCTTTGCCAAAATTGGCCTAACCGGTGAATGCCCATCCAGGCTATATAAACCCCAATTTTCCAGCTAACTTCTTTGTATTCCGACCAGCTATGTCTCAGCCTGACGACGGGAATAGATCGCAATTCCCAAAACGTTCATTTTTTTAGTTGTTTTTAACTTGTGTTGTCTATTGTCTTTTGTTTGTTGTCCACTCTTCACTGTTTTTCGTCTATTTCCATTTTTTTTTTTTTAATTTGGGAATCGGATTCTAAAATTGATTCTAATTGTAAACTCCCATTGCAACAAACATTTAAAAATCTTATAAGCTGATGTCGGACTAAATAGGATAAGGATCAAAGATTACCATCTTAGCAGAGAGCTGCGGCATTCAGTTTCGCAACTCTGTGTCCCTACTTCTCCAATGTAGGTAAAGACCGAAAAAATTTGCGGGTTACCTGATCTGTATGCTAGTCTCCATAAATGTCTGTTTACTGAAGCGGACAACAACTGCTCATTGGCTGTTTGCTGACCCAGCAACACCACACAATTGGGCCTGCATTTAGTCGCTTCTTTATTATTGGTCCAGCGACCTCCAAGAAGTGTCAAATACGACAAGAGCACGTGTCAAAAATGACATTAATGTGCAGTTTTTTAGTCCTCTAACTTGTACCAAGAAGTAAACGTGAATACTTCAGTTCCCTAATTGTAGGGCATCATTTCATGTCATCTCTCTGGTTCGGCAGTTGTGACGGGCACTCAAACACATGTGTATAAAATCAAGAGTATAATGTTCTGCTTAGAGGTAGCCTCACCATACGCTGTTGTTATATGGAATTCGAAATAAGAATGCGTTCCGTGCTGCGCCGATGCTACACAACTTCCCAATGGCGCCCTAGACAACTGATCTGTTATCTGGGAAGCCTCTGGCACAATTGATGATTATTGGTGGTGGTTGGTGTTGGAAAAAGTTGAAGGTCAGGTTACCAAATGCATTATGACAGAACTGCTTGTTATTGGTTGCAGTTAGAGTTTAAGTTTTTGGCGTTCGTCACAAAAGCATTTCAGCTCTTATTTCCTTATTTCCAGCGGTTGTTGTTGGTTTTGATGTTGCAGTAAAGTTCCAAACATTGAACTTTACACAACCGACCAATCAAATTGTACTATACAGATATGTTATGTTAAATGTTTACAGAAAAAAAAACATTATTAAACCTCACTTTATTTCTGATTTCCTCAGACACGCAGCATAAAACTGAAATTAGAGTCCGAAATGAATTATCAACTTAATTATTTCTGCCGTCTATGACCTATAACTAGGGACCTCTGTTTTTAGCGAAAAGAATTTTGCCTCACTTTGTTTCGGTGCCTTACGTGCACATCTGCAGTTCTGCTTCGTGGTCAGTGATTGGCTCAGTCAAATAAGATACTGCTCTTCGCATAGACACGCTGCCAATAACTGTGAAGCAGAGTTGCAGATGTGCGCGTAAGCCACTGAAACAAACTGTGGCAAAATTATTTTCGCGAAAAACAAGGGTCCTATACCTATACCTATAACTGTGTGATATACAACCGTTCATTGTGCCAACCTACTCTTCTCACACTAACTACTAACAACAATAACAACAACAACAGCAACCACCAATTGCGCCAGAGGCCTGACTGAACCTATCGAGTATAGAAGGCAAGGTACGTGAGATTTGGAACGATAAGAAGTTAATGGCTGGGAAGTGGAAACTCCAGCTGCCTTTCCCCGGAAGTGTATGTAGGTGACTCTTGCAGTTACCTGCAACATCTCAGACAATTAATTAAAGTGGATATGAAACGAGAAGAAAAAAACATCAGTTTCCCTGACCAGTTATCGTAGCCTACTTTCCTTCTCTGATAATTAGTAGCAGTAGAGAGTCATGGAGATCAGACGTTTACGTGTCAGTATCCTAGACTGAGCAAAGATCTGTATGACCGACCTTTATGTTATTGAATTAGCCTAACTATAAATAAAGCAAAACTTTACTAAGCACTTTCCATTGTCTGTTATTTCTACATGATGCCCCCCAAGAACAGGAACTATTTTCAAGCTCCTTTAAGTGCCCGTTCCAGTGTTTTAGGCGCATTTATGCAACCCTCATTAACCCCATATAAATCAAGGCTAATGTTACTATCCTTATAGCAATAAGAGTATTACACATATCAACATTATCTTCGCGCTTTATCAAATACACAGTCGTTCTTATTTTCGCTGCGGTCTGCAGAATCAAGCATAACAAACGGTTACATTATCAACGTGATAAAAAAACGTTTTATAAAATAAAATTTGCAATCAACCATTCTTTACACTTGTCTTCGATGAACGCAGCGAAAATAAGAACGACTGTGCCATTGATAAAGCGAGAAGATAATGTTGATATGTAGGGTATATTTTTATTGCAATAACATAGTAAGATTAGCCTTGATTTATAAGTGTTTACGGCAGGTTGCATACATGCGCCTGAAACACTTAAACGGTATTTTTTTTTTTTTTTTTTTTTTAAAGATTAATGATTAGAGATGATGGTATATCGCGGGAAAACTTGACTGTTTGCTGGGTTTCAACATACGTTCAACTTATCAAACTATCACTGGCTTTCGCTTGTACTTGGTGCTGTTGTCCTATTTAACTGAGCCAATAAGAATCCCGCTATGGTAATACTTGATGCCTGTTATTGGTCTGAAGACAGCTACGTTGTGTCAGTCGCATATCGCTTAATCATACATGTCGCAAGAACTACAGTGTTTCCAAGGATATGTTGAAATAAAAATTGTTCGTTATATACCATCAAATCATCTCTAACAATGGTGGGCACTGTTGGAATAATTTCATTTCACATTTTCCTAAATATTTCCGTTGGCCGTCACACACCGACGTAGACGGAGTTATCCACTCACAGTAGCAATGAATAGTTGAGCATAAGAATTTTTATACAAATAATATTTTATGTCTCCGCTTATTTGTGAAGTACCATGTATGAATTTCACAATAAAATGAGACCAGAAACACAAACGTACTAAAAAAAAAAAGTTGGGTCTCTCATCGCGATGTTTAATATTTTAATTTATTTGTTTGTTTTTAAATGTATAATTTCAAGAAGAATAGTGTGAAATTTGCGACTGTAGCGTGAATACTATTTATCTTGCGTTACAATGCCAGCATAGTAGTTTAACTTTTAACGTATAATTACTCCACAAACAAATTTTTTTTATATATATTCTTACTTTGCTCGACTGATTGCAGTTTAAGGAAGTGTGTATTCAGACACAGGGGACTTTGAGGAGTTTCCAGACAGCGAGCGTGAGGAAACATAGCAATCAGTAAAAGTGTAACCGAGAATAAAGGGCAACGTGTAACAAGAAGCGGTCGTTGTGTAAAATTAAGAAAGTTCTATGAACCAGTGTGGGAGGGTATGATGTACCGTGGAAAGGGGAGGTGTCACAGGTGCAGAGGTTATCACCCCTGAATAGACAAGATAATGCAAGATGGTCTGAATGTAGGTTGTTTACTGTACCATAAATAATAGATAACGACGTTGATAAACGAAGAATGAAACATGAATACAGACACAGTGGGCTTTTAAGCCGAAGTTATTAATTTTTGTAACCAAGGAAAGACCGTTTGGACATCCTGTACGTTAAAAGTTCAACTGCGATGTTTATACTGCAGCACAAGATAAAAATAATTCACGGTGCAATCGCAAATTTCACACTTTTCTTCTCAGGATTAAAAAAACGAAAAATTAAGTAATTTAACACGTGGGGAGAGGTCCAACCTTAAAACCTAGACAAGCACAGTAAAATATTAGAAAAAAAATTTCACTAAATATCAAGTTTAAATGTTCCTACATTGCACTGTTCTCAATTGATGTAGGCTATAAGCGAACTGTGATATTTCTCTGTTTAGTTTTGCATTATTATTTTTTTGTGAGCTTTAAGCAAAACGCAGAGTAGTTTTACTTATTTTCTAACTTTTTGGCTTAGAATTTGGCGAAGACAGTAAACCAAAGAATTTACGCTCGCGCTGTTTTTTTTTTTTTTTTTTTTTTTTTTTTTTTTTTTTTTTTTTTTTTTTTTTTTTTTTTTTTTTTTTAAGTGCGGGGAAATTTCCACGGAGCCAACAAGCAATATAATTCTGGACAAGTGCGTATCAGACACAGTACATAAACGGACGTGCAGTTTTTTTATTACTAGGGACATCTGGTTTTTGCGAAATAAATTTTTAAACAAATTGTTTCGCTGCGTTTCGTGCAGATCTGTAGCTTGGCTTCGTGTTTATTGGCAGCGTGTCTTTGTACGCAGAAACGACTCGCATTTGACTGTACCAATCAGAATTTGGTTACTGCGACACCACACGTCTGTGATTTGCTGGTAGAATCTCAAAGCACTGCAAAAACATCCTTTCACTGATCATGAAGCAGAGATGTAAATGTGCACAAAAGACATTAAAACAATTTTATTTAAAAAAAATCTAACCGTAGATGTCAAGTCTCCCAGCCTATGTTTGGAGACAGGAAAAGAGACAGGAAAAATTCGAGGTTTCAATGAACTGGTATTCAAACACCAAGAATGTCTGTTTACTGATGTAGTTAACAGCTGCTCTTTGGCTTGCCGCTTGTACAACTATACTACATGAGCGAACCTGCATTTAGTTGCTTTTTTATGAATGGCTCGGTGACCTCTATGAGGTTGGCCTGTCAAATAATGTTTTGGCTAGAGACAGGAAATTTCGCGAAAAAATTTTTGCACCACTTTGATTCAGTGCCTTACGTGCGCACCTGCATCTCTGCACTGTGGTCAGTGATTGGATGCCGTAACACCCAGCGTGTGGAGGTAAACCCGCAAATCACAGACGTGTTGTGTCACAATTATCCGTGTACTGACTGGCACAGTCAAATGAATTACAACTCTGCACAAAAACACTCGGCCAATAGCCATGAAGTAGAGCTGCAGGTGTGCACGTAAGGCACTGAAACAAAATGGGGCAAAAATCTTTTTACCAAAAATTCCCGTCCGTAGTTATGGCTAGAGACATGAACTTTTCGCGAAAAGAATTTTGCCCCACTTTGTTCCAGTGCCTTATGTGCACGTCTGCAGTTCTGCTTCACATATATTGGCAGCGTGACTTTGAACTGTGACGTTTCTCATTTGACTGTACCAATCACAATAAGGTTACTGTAACACCACACGTCTGTGATTTGCGTGTAAAACCCCACGACACACGAATGTCAAAACATCCCATCTCTGACCGTGAAGCAAGTCTGCAGACGTGCACACAAGTCACTGACACAAAGTGAGGCAAATTTCTTTTCGCGAAAAGTTCA
>PNEQ01010280.1:0-13193 GCA_003012365.1 Medauroidea extradentata | reverse complement strand
CTGATCTAAGGTGGACAGAGTGGTTAAGAAGGGCTTTAGGACTGCTTGGGAGGGTGTTAAGTGGAGTTAGTAATGAGGTTATGGGAAAGACATATTGCACGATGGTTTGTCCAGTATTGGAATATGTTGCCGCAGAGTGGGATCTGTATGGGGAAGTTACAGGAGCTAGAGAAGGACAGTGAGGTGGGTGATGAGTAAACGAAAGAGGCATGGTCAGCCTGGTGAGGAGGAAAGGAACTTAAGGCCTAGGGTGATGGGGGAGGGGGATGGGGCAGTTTGGCCTGCAAACTAAGGGAACTTTTAAGAGAAATGGTAGCAAAAGTATACAATTCAGAGGGTGTGAAGGAGAACGGAGAGGGGTAGACAGTCAATGCTGGTGAAGATGGCGAGGAAGTGGAATGCACTTCAGGAAGAGTTTGAGACTGTGAAGGGGGTTGGAAGGTTTACGAGGGGACTGGATGATTGGAGCTGTGGGGATGGGTTAAGAGAGTACTCGCTACCGGGCATTAGCCTGATTGAGAGTGTAAAATTTATTATTATTATGAATTGGAGAGTGATAGACAGGGTTAATTGTTAGCTAATGGGAGAAGGGAAGCAACAGTGAGAAGATTGAAAGGGTGCGGAGGAGAACATAGAGTAGGCTTATAGAGTACAGTATATGGTAGTTAATTACATCCATCAGTTCTTTTTTGTATACACTTTTGTACGAAGATATTTTTTTTGGGGGAGTGGAAGGTTTTGTATTGTGAATTGATGACTAAAGGGGCTGGAAAGTTTAGAAATTGTATTTTTGAGGGGCAGGCAGGAATGATCTCACCACAGCTCATTTACATTTATTTATTTGCCAGACATTTAAGGACCTGGGAAGTGACAGGGGCAGATAAACTTGCCACCAGGTAGTCGCCAAACTGTAATTGATATTAGATATCTTGTCCAATTTCTCTTCCCCATTCCATATGTGGCTAAATTATGCATGTATTTTATTGCTTTATGCTGTCACCTGTACTTATTATGCATCGAGTTGGCAGTAACATTTTAATTTAAGGTATACAAAAAGACGACTTGTGATATTAGGATTATTTTTTAAGAGAAAAAGTAGGTTAACGATTAGGCAGAATTGTACAACATTAAAAACAGACCGATCCACTACATTATAGACCTTGCAAACCTCCGACACCATCAAAATATGCAGCAAATTATTTTTTCACAGGAAATGTAGGTTAACGATTCGGCAGAATTGTACATAAAAAACAGACCGATCCACTACAACACTATAGATCTTGCAAACCTCCGATACCATCAAAATATGCAGCAAACGGTTAAGGAGATAATATGAAATCATATACAATGCTCACGAACATCACCTACATGAATGTACTGATTAACATTTCGAAAGCGTGTTTACAAATTAAAACTACCAGTGTCTCGCACAGACGCGGAATGTATTTAATCGAACTTTTAATTGTGTGCATGATGCCTGAAAATATTGTTTGCGTCTTGTAGTTTTTTGCTAATATGTTACACGCCATAATAAATAAATGAATTTACATCGAGCAACAGAAATGAATTTTACACGAGTCGTTAAAAATATTGTTCTCGCAAACAAAATGCGTCCTCATCGAAACAAGTTTCGTTTTCACTTCTGCACTTGTAGTTCCTGGACACACTTCATTAACGACATAATAGATGTTTTTCATAATTATCGCATAATACTATTACAACTTCGGCCGACCAAATGGTGAAATTTCAAATTGACAGAAACGAAAATGGACATTGGAGGCATATTTCACATCCTGCAGCATGATGCCGACAAATGACAACCACAGTCCTCTGATTGGCTAAAATTTCCAACTTGTAGCACTCCATCCACAGAAAATAGCACCGGGCTAAAAATGAAATCCTCCACGAAAACGGCCAGCGTTCTGCCATACCTTCCACAGAACCTTCCACAGCACCTGCCACAGCAGCTTCCATGGAAGAAACTTCCATCGTGGCACACGGACTTTACCTAACCTAACCAAACCCATCCTAACCAAACCTAATCTAACCCAACATAACCTAAACCAAAATAACCAAACCCAACCTTACCTAACCTTTCCCAATTCCAAATTTACCAAAGCTTGCTTTATTAAGTTATTCTTTCTTACACTTAGTTGCACCTTCTTACACTAAGTTGCACTTTCTTCAAGTAAGTGGCTTTTTCTTGCACTAGATTGCACTTTCATTCAAAAATTTTACTTTGTTGCAATTATTTAATCTAACTTGCACCAAGAACCACTAGCTTGAAACCACCCTTACCCAAACTTACTCAACCCATCCTAACCAAACCAATCATAAACTACCCTAACCCAACTTAACATAACATATCTTAACTTAGCCTAACCTAACCTTACCTAAACTTAACAAAATCCAACAAAACCTAAGCTAACATTTCTAACCAAACCTAAACACACACAAACTAACCACACATTACCTAACCTAACCTAAACCAACATAACCTAACCAAACCCAACCTAACATAACCTAACCTAACTTATCCTTGCCTAACCAAACCTTACCTAACCTTGCCCATGACAACTTTACATAAACTTGCATGCTCATTCATCAAGTTGCACCTACTTTCACTATGTTGCACTTTCCTTCTCAAAGTTGCACTTTCTTGCACTAAATTGCACTTTCTCGCACAAATTTGGCACTTTCTTACTCTATGTTGCTCTTTCTTGCACTGTAATTCACTTTCTTGTACTAAGTTGTATTTTGTTGTACTTATTTAACCTAACTTGCACTAAGAACTTCTAGCTTGCACCCACCCTTACCCGAACTCACCTAACCAGACCTAACCATACCCAAAATAACATAACTTAACACAACCTAACCAAACCTAAACTAACCCAACCTAACATAACCTAACCTAACCCATTCTAACCAAAACAAACATAACCTAACCTAACCCAACCTAACATAAACTAACCCAAACTAACCTAAATAAACCTAACCTTATCTACCTAACCTAACATAACCTAATGCAACCTAATCTAACCTAACACACCCTAACCCAACCTAACCTAACCCAACCTAAACTAACTCAACCTAAACTAACCTAATCTAACCCAACTTAACCTAACCTAATAGAACCGAAACGAACCGATCCGAACCGAACCGAACCTAACCGAACCTAACATACCATAACAAAACCTAACTTAACCTAAATTAACCTAATCTAAACAAAACCTAGCCTAACATAACATAACCTAACCAAACCTAACCTAACATTACCTAACCAAACCTAACCTAACCTAACATAATCTAACCTAACTTAAACTAACATTATGTAACCTAACCTAAACTAAACTAAACTAACCTAACCTAACTTAATCCAACTAATTGAAGCTAACTTTTCCTAACCAAACCTAAACACACCCAAACAAACTTAACCATACTTAACCTAACCTAAACCAACCTAATCTAAACTAATCTTGCCTAACCTAACCTTGTCTAACCTAACCTTGCCTCAACCTTACCTTACCTATGAAAACTTGACATAACCTTGCTTGCACTATGTTGCACTTTCATACATCAAGTTGCACCTACTTGCACTAAGTTGCACTTTCTTGCACTTAGTTGCACATTCTTGCAATAAGTTGTACTTTCTTGCACTAAGTTGCACTTTCTTGCACTTTGTTACACTTTCTTTCACGATGTTACACTTTTTGCACTAAGTTGTATTTTTCTTGCACTCTGTTGCACTTTGTTGTGCTTATTTAACCAAACTTACACTAAGAACATTTAGCTTGCATCCAGCCTTTTCCAAACTTACTTAACCGTATCCATCCAAACCAAAAATAACCTAACTTAACATAACTTCACCGAACCTAACCTAACCCAATATAAATAAACCTAACTTAACCCATCCTAAACAAACCAAACATAACCTAACCCAACCTTTCCCAACACTACCCAACCTTGCCTAACCTTTTCTAACCTTACCTTAACTAACCAAACCTTACCTAACCTAAACTAACCCAAAATTATTTAACGAACCTAATCTAACCTTATGTAATCTTACCTATGCCAACTTGACATTACCTTGCTTGCACTATGTTGCACTTTCTAAAACAAAAATACACCTTCCTTTACAAAGTTACAATCTCTTGCACTAAGTTGTACTTTCTTGCAATAAGTGGCACTTTTTTAACTGTGTTGCTCTTCCCTGCACTAAGTGGCACTTTCTTGCACTAAGTGGCACTTTATTGCCCTTAGTTGCACTTACTTGCACAAAGTTGCACATATTTGCACTTTTTTGCACTTTCTTGTATTACGTTGCGTTTTATTGTAGTTATTTAATCTAACTTGCACCAAGAACAACTAGCTTGCACCTATCCTTATACAAACTTACTTAACCTTACCTAACCAAACCAAACCCTAATTAACATAACACAACATAACAAAACCTAACCTAACAAAACCTAACCTAACCTAACATAACCTAACCTAACATAACCTAACTTAATCTAACCAAACCTAAACTAACCTAACATAACCCAACCTAACCTTACCTAACGATACCTAACCTAACCTTGACTAAACTAAACTTTACTTAACCTTACATTACCTATGACAATTTGACATAACCTTGCTTGCAATATGTTGCACTCTCATACATCAAATTGCACCTACTTGCACTAAGTTGCACTTTCTTGCACTTAGTTGCACTTTCTTGCACTTAGTTGCACTTTCTTGCACTTAGTTGCACTTTCTTGCACTTAGTTGCACTTTCTTGCACTTTCTTGCACTTAGTTGCACTTTCTTGCACTAACTTGCTTTTTTTTGCACTAATTTGCACTTTCTTGCACAAAGTTGTACTTTCTTGCACTATGATACACTTCGTTGTGCTGATTTAACCAAACTTACACAGCGAACATCTAGCTTGCCCCCACCCTTACCCAAACTTAGCTAACAATATCTTACCAAACCCAATATAAATTACCACTACCTAACCAACCTAACCAAACCTAACCTAACTTAACCTAACCTAACCTAAATTAACCTAACCTAAACTAACCTACCTAACATAACCTAAACATACCTAACCTAACCTGACATAACCTGAACTGATGTGACCTGACCTATTCTGACCTAACCTAACATAACATAAACTAACCTAACCTTAACTAACCTAACCTAACCCAACCCAACCCAATCTACTCCAACCCAACCCAACCATACCCCACCCAAACCAACCCAACTTAACATAACATAACATAACCTAACCCAACCCAACCCAACCTAACCCAAAACCAACTCAAACAAACCCAACCTAACCTAACCCAACCTAACCTAACCGAACATAACCTAACTTAACCTTAACTAACTTAACCTAACCTAACCTATCTTAACATAACCTAACACATCCTAACTTAACCTAAACTAACCTAACCTAACCCAACCTAACCTAACTTAACCTAAACTATCATAACCTAACATAACCTAACCTAACCCAACCTAACCCAACCCAACCTAACCAAACCTAACCTGACCGAACCTAGGCTAACCTAACCTAAACTAACTTAACCTAACCCAACCTAATCTAACATAACCTATCCTAACATAAAGTAAACTAACCTAACCTAAACTAAACTATCATAACCTAACAAAACCTAACCCATCCTAACCCAACCTAACCTAACCTAACCCAACCTACCCTAACCTAACCCAACCTAACCTAACCGAACATAACCTTACCTAACCTTACCTAACCGAACCGAACCGAGCCGAACCGAACCAAACCTAACAGAACCTAACCTAATGTAACGTAACCTAACCTAACCAAACCTAACCAAACCTAACCTAACATAACTTAACCTAACCTAACAAAACTTAACCTAATCTTCCTAACCTAATTTAACCTAACATTACCTAACCTAACATAACCAAATCTAACCTAACTTATCCTAACCTAACATAACCTAACCTAACATAACCTAACCTAACATAACCTAACCTTACCTAAACTAACCTAACCTAACCTAAACTTACCTAACCTAACATTACATAACCTTACCTGTCCTAACCTAACAAAATCCAACAAACCTAAACACACCCAACCTAACCTAACCATACTTTACCAAACCAAAACCAACCTAATCTAAACTAAATTTGCCTAACCTAATGTTGTCTAACCTTACCTTACCTATGACAACTTGGCTTAACATTTCTTGCAATATGTTGCACTTTTATACACCTAGTTGCACCTACTTGCACTAAGTTGCACTTTCTTGTACTTAGTCGCATTTTCTTGCACTAACTTGCACTTTCTTGCACTTTCTTGCACTATGTTGCACTTTCTTGCACTATGTTGCACTTTCTTGCACTATGTTGCACTTTCTTGCACTAAGTTGCACTTTTTTGCACTAAGTTGCACATTCTTGCACTACATTGCACATTCTTGCACTATGTTGCTCTTTCTCACACTATTTTAAACTTTATTGCACTATGTTACACTTTTTTGCACTGAGTTGTATTTTCTTCAACTATGTTGCACTTTGTTGTGCTTATTTAACCAAACTTACACCAAGAACATCAAATTGCATCCATCCTTACCCAAACTTACCTAACCCTATCTATCCAAACCCAAAATAACCTAACTTAACACAACTTAACCAAACCTAACCCAACCCAACATAATTAAATCTGACCTAACCCAACCTAACCACACCAAACATAATCTAACCCAACATTTCCCAACAAAACCCAACTTAACTTAACCTTTTCTATCCTAACCTTACCTAACCAGACCTATACTAACATAACATAACCTTACCAAACCTAAATTAACCCAACCTTATCTAACGAACCTAATCTAACCTAATGTAATCTTACCCATGCCAACTTGACATAACCTTGCTTGCACTATGTTGCACTTTCTTAAACAAAATTGCACCTTCTTGCACTAAGTTGAACTTTCTTGCACAAAGATGCACCTTCTTGCAAAAAGTTGCACTTTCTTGCACTAAGTTGCACTTATTGCACTAAGTTGCACTGTCTTGCATTAAATTGCTCGTATTTACACTTTTTGCACTTGTTTGCACTTGCTTGTATTATGTTGCATTTTATTGTACATATGTAATCTAACTAGCACCAAGAACATCTAGCTTGCACCCATCCTTATCCAAACTTTCTTAACCCTACATAACCTAACTTAACACAACCTAACAGAACCTAACCTAACATAACATAAACTAACATAAACTAATCTTACCTAACCTAACCTAACACTACCTAACCAAACACTACCTAACCAAACCCAACCTAACCTAACCCAACCTAACCTAACCCAACCTCACCTAACCCAACCTAACCTAACTCAACCTAACCTAACCCAACCTAACCTAAACTAACCTAACCTAAACTAACCTTACCTAACCTAACCAAACCCAACCTAACCAAACCTAACCCAACATAACCTAAACCAACATAACTTTAACAAACATAACCTAACCCAACCGTACTTAACCTTACCCATTGCAAATTTACCTAATCTTGCTTGCATTAAGATATTCTTTCTTATACTAAGTTGCACCTTCTTACACTAAGTTGAACTTTCTTCAAGTACCTGGCTTTTTCTTGCTCTAGATTGCACTTTCATTCAAAAATTGTACTTTGTAGCAATTATTTAATCTGTCTTGCACCAAGAACCATTATCTTGAAACCACCCTTACACAAACTTACTCAACCCAACCTAACCAAACCAAACATAACCTACCCTAAGCCAACTTAACATAACATATCCCAACCTAGCCTAACCTAACCTAACTTATCCTAACAAAATCCAAGAAAACCTAAGCTAACAATTCTCACCAAACATAAAAACACACACAAACTATCCACACCATACCTAAACTAAAGCAACCTAACCAAACCCAACCTAACATAACCTAACTTAACTTATCCTTGCCTAACCAAACCTTACATAACCTTACCCATGACAACTTTACAAAACCTCGCATGCACTATGTTACACTTTCATTCTTCAAGTTGCACCTACTTGTACTAAGTTGCACTTTCTAGCACTAAATAGTACTTTCTAGCAATAAATTGCACTTTCTTGCATTAAGTTACACTTTCTCGCACAAAGTTAGCACTTTCTTGCACTATGTTGCTCTTTCTTGCCCTATGTTACACTTTCTTGTACTAAGTTGTACATTGTTGTACTTATTTAACCTAACCAGACCTAAACATACCCAAAATAACATAAATTAACACAACCTAACCGAACCTAACGTAACCCAACCTAACTTAACCTAACCTAAAAAAACTAACCAAACCTAACATAACCCAACCCACCTAGCCTAACTTAACCTAAACTTACCTAACCTAACACAAATTTTCCCAACCCAACCTAACCTAACACAAAATTTCCCAACATAACCTAACCTAACATAACCTAACCAAACATATCCTAACCTGACCTTACCTAACCGAAAATAACCCAACCTTATCTAACGAACCTAATCTAACCTAATGTAATCTTAACCATGCCAACTTCACATAACCTTGCTTGCACTATGTTGCACTTTCTTAAACAAAATTGTACCTTCTTGCACTAAGTTGCACTTTCTTGCACAAAGTTGCACTTTATTGCACTAAGTTTCAGTTATTTGCACATTTTTCAATTTGTTGCAGTATATTGCATTTTATTGAATTATATGGTACTTATTTAATTTATCTTGCACCAAGAACAATTAGCGTGCTCCCATTCTTACCTAAAATTTACTTAACCCAACCTATCCAAACCCAACATGACCTAACTTAACACAACCTGACAGAACCTAACCTAACCAAACCTAACTGAACTTAACCCAACCCAACCTAACCACATTTTATCTAACCCAACCTAACCTAACTTATACTAACCTAACATAACCTGACCTACGAAGTAGTGATGTGTGACCTAATTTTAAAAGCGAGCTACTGATCATATTTGCGACTACAAGGATTTTAGAGTTTAAAAAGGAAAAAAGAGGGAGGGGAGCTTTAAATTCACAATATTTTAAAGAAAACTGAACACCCCATAAAACGTAGAGAAAGATATACAGTCAAACCGACTGAAAAGCATATTTCTTGGCAACAAGTGTAGCAGCGAGTTTAGCAACTAACGCAATGGAAACAGTTACGGTTTGTGTGGAGGCTGTTAAGATATCAGGTATTGCATCATGTTGTTCGCGTACCCGGATAAAGGATCTTGATTGGAGTGTGTGACGGCACATAACACAACATAACCTAACCCAACCCAACCTTACCTAACCCAACCTAAAATAACCTAACCTAACTTAAACTAACCTAACCTATCTTATCCTAACCTAACACAACCTAACCTAAACTAATGAAACCTACCCTAACCCAACATAACCTAACCTAACATACCATAACCTATACTAACCCAAAATAGCATTACATTTCCTAACCAAACCACACCCAAACTAAACTTAACATAGCGTAACCTAATATAATATAACCTAAACTTACCTAACCTATCTTAACCTAACCTAAACTAATGTAACCTAACATAACGTAACATAAACTAACCTATCCAAACCATACCTAACCAAACCCAAAATAACCTAACCTAACATAACCTGACAAAACCAAACCTAATCCAACCTAACCTAAATTAACCTAACCTAACCTGACCTGACCTGATCTGTCCTATCCCGACCTTACCTAACCTAATCCAACCTAACCTAAATTAACCTAACCTAACCTGACCTGACCTGATCTGTCCTATCCCGACCTTACCTAACCTAACTTAACATAACCTATCCTAACCTAACCTAACGTAAACTTACCTAAACTAACCTACACAATAAGCTAACCTAACATAACTTAACCTAAGCTAACCTAACCTAACCTAACACAACCTATCCTAACTCAACCTAACCTAACCTAACTCACCCTAACACAACCTAACCTAACCCTACTTAACATAACACAACCTAACATAACGCAACCTAACCTAACCCAACCTAACCTAACCTAACCCATCCTAACCTAACCCAACATAACCTAACCTATCCTAACCTAACCGAACCGAACCGAACCTAACATAACCTAACTTAACCTAATCTAACCTAACCTAGCATAACCTAAACTAAAATATCCCAAACTTAACCTAACCTAACTTATTCTAACATAACCTAACCTAACATACCCTAACCTAAACCAACATACCCTAACCTAACCTAAACTAAACTAACATAACATAACCTAACCTAACCAAAACTAACCTAACCTAACCTAATGTATCCTAACCTTACCTAACTTTACCTAACCTAACCTAACCAAATCCAACAAAGCTATGCTAACATTTTCTTACCGAACCTAAACACACCCAACCTAACCCAACCATACTTAACCTAATCTAAACCAACCTAATCTAACCTAACCTAACCTAACCTAACATTGCCTAACCTAACCTATGACAACTTGACATAACCTTGCTTACAATATGTTGCACTTTCATACACCAAGTTGCACTTCTTGTACTAAGTTGCACTTTCTTGCACTAAGTTGCACTTTCTTGCACTAAGTTGCACTTTCTTGCACTAAGTTGCACTTTCTTGCACTAAGTTGCACTTTCTTGCACTAAGTTGCACTTTCTTGCACTAAGTTGCACTTTCTTGCATTAAGTTGCACTTTCTTACTCTTAGTTGTACTTTCTTGCTCTAAGTAGCACTTTCTTGCACTAAGTTGCACTTTCTTGCGCTATGTTACACTTTCTTGCACTACATTGCACTTTCTTGAACTTTGTTACACTTTCTTGTACTATGTTACACTTTCTTGTACTAAGTTGTACTTTGTTGTACTTATTTAATCTAACTTGCACTAAGAACATCTAGCTTGCACTTACTCTTACCCAAACTTACCTAACCATACCCAAAATCACCTAATTTAACACAATCTAACTGAACCTAACCTAACCCAACGTAACTTAACCTAACCCAACGTAACTTAACCTAACCTAACCCAACCTTACCAAACCAAACATAACCTTACCTAACCCAAGCTAACATAACCCAACCTAGCCTGACCTAAACTAACCTTACTTAAACTAACCCAAAATTTCCCAACCCAACCCAACCTAACCTAACATTTTCTAACCTAACATAACCTAACCATATCTATCTTAACCTAACCTTACCTAACCGAAACTAACCTAACCTTATCTAACGAACCTAATCTAACCTTATTTAATCTTACCCATGAAAACTTGACATAACCTTGCTTGCACTATGTTGCACTTTCTTAAACAAATATGCACCTTCTTGCACTAATATACACTTTCTTGCACTAAGTTGAACTTTCTTGCACTAAGTTCCCCTTTATAAACTAAGTTGCCCTTTATTGTACTTAGTTGCACTTTCTTGCACTATGTTGCACTTTGTTGTACTATGTTGCACTTTGTTGTACTTGTTTAATCTAACTTGCACTAAGAACAACTAGCTTGCACCAACCCTCACCCAAACTTACCTAACCAAACCGAACATAACCTCATAACCTAACCTAACCTAACCTAACCTTACCCATGCCAACTTGACTTAACCTTGCTTGCACTATGTTCCAATTTTTACACAAATTTGCACCTTCTTGCACTAAGTTGCACTTTCTTGCACCAAGTTGCACTTTCTTGGACAAAGTTGCACTTCTGTACACTATGTTGTACTTTATTACTTTATGTTGCAGTTTGTTGTACTTATTTAATCTAACTTGCTCCAAGAATATCTAACTTGCACCCAACCTTACCAAAACTTACTTAAGCCTATCTTATCAAACTTGTTCATATATTTTTCTATGCATAGTTGATAGGATATATATATATATATATATATATATATATATATATATATATATATATATATATATATAAATATATATATATATGCTGTGGGGCCGTGTCCTAATACTTCACCCATAGTTGTGTGTGACATATTGTTTGCCATGCCGACACTAACAAAAATAAAATTCCTCCTTAAATGTTACATACGGCCTATTATGGTGAAAACTAAAACCAATACGAAATATCCTGAGATTAGAGATAGGTACGACGAAAACAGAAAGAGAATGTTTATTTCACTGTCACTTGGCCTAATTGTCATTTTTGACCTAAATGTCGTTTAGTCTATACATTACTTTGGCCTACACATCATTTGCCCTAAGCATCACTTGATCTAAAAGTCATTTGCCCTAAGCATCACTTGATCTAAAAGTCATTTGGCCTAATTGTCACTTGATCTAAAAGTCATTTGGCCTAATTGTCACTTGATCTAAAAGTCATTTGGCCTAATTGTCACTTGGTCTTAACATCACTTGGCCTAAACATAACTTGGCCTATGTGTCACTTGGCCTAAACACCACTTGCACTAAACGTCACTTTACCTAAACATAATTTACCCTAAACGTCACTTGTTATAAACTTCACTTGCCTTAAATGGCACTTGGCTTAAAAGTCACTTGGCCTAAACGGCAATTGGCCTAAAAGTCACTTGGCCTAAACGTCACTTGGCCTAAACGTCACTTGGCCTAAACGTCACTTGGCCTAAACGTCACTTGGCCTAAACGTCACTTGCCCTAAAAGTCACTTGGCCTAAAAGTCATTTTACCTAAAAGTCTGGTCTAAAAGTCACTTGGCTTAAACGACATTTGGCCTAAACATCACTTGGCCTAAATGTCACATGGCCTAAACGTCACTTGTCCTAAACGTCACTTGCTCTAAACGTCACTTGCCCTAAACGTCACTTGGCCTAAAAGTCACTTGCCCTAAACGTCACTTGCCCTAAACGTCACTTGCCCTAAAAGTCACTTGGCCTAACAGGCATTCAGCCTAAATCTATTTCAGGTCATATGACTTTAGGTCAAATATAGTGTACCCGTTTTGACACATTCATCATGAACTTTGGCGTAATTATTGACTAGATCACGTCTTTATCGCCGACGCTACACGCCCATCTGCGACAGGAAAGTGGCTATTCAATAACTGTAGAAAATACCAACAGTATTCTGTTTATTTTTGGAAAAAAAAAAAAAAAAAAAAAAAAAAAAAAAAAAAAAAAAAAAAAAAAAAAAAAAAAAAAAAAAAAAAAAAAAAAAAAAAAAAAAAAAAAAAAAAAAAAAAAAAAAAAAAAAAAAAAAAAAAAAAA